>JAPMOB010218397.1:0-14702 GCA_029875015.1 Lepomis gibbosus | reverse complement strand
CCGAAGGTTGGAACGCTGCTCCCTGCTCCTCTAGCCCAAGTTTAGCAGCTGTCACCCGGCCTGCAGATTTTCAATCCCCCCGCTCTGCCTGGCCCTCTGCTCACAACGCTCTGAAGTCTCGATGACGTATGGACAATCTCAACACTGATAGGCTATCGCGTCTCAGCGTCGCGCGTCTTTTTCGCTTGAGTTGAAAATWTTCAACTCACGCGAWTTCCATCGCGTTGCCTTCGCGTCGCCGGCCCCGCCCACTTCGCGTCGCTTTGCGCCGCCCGACTGGAAATCGCGGCTCTACACGTCTTTGCATTGACTTTGTATGTAAACTCGACGCCCCAAACTCTCGATTCACGTTTGGTGTGAAAGCACCATTAGGGAAAAAGCTGCTCTGTAGTTTGGTGGTGCGGCAGCAGATACTTCTGCATCTCGCGACAGCAGCAGGGTGAACAGGCTGTGGATGGGGTGGCTGTCCTCTGTAAAATTAACTTTGCACAGGAATTTTTGCCTTCCTAAGTTTCCTCAAGAAATACAATTGTTTCTGAGACATCTTTACCGGCGTGGAGCTGTGAGGTGACCATGAGAGTTCTCTATGATGCTGACTGACTTGCTTCAGCTCAGCTCCACTGATGTAGGAGTGTGCATCTTTGCTTCCTTTTTCCCAAAAAATCAATAATCAGCTCCTTGATTTTACTAACATTGAGCAGCAAGGTTGTTCTCTGCGCACCACTCTGCAAGACAGTTGATTTCCTCCTAATATAAAATAAAAAAAAATAAAGCAAGTGACAGTAGTGTCATCTACAACAGGAGGGAGTTGAGCACACAACTGCGGGCGGCTTGGGTGTAGGGCACTAGAGTGGAGGAGGTGTGACCTCTAATCCACACGTCTGGGATTGGTTTGTGAGGAAGACCAATATCCAGTTGCAGTTTGCCATTCAGTTTCACGGGGAAAATTGTGCTGAATGCTGAGCTGAAATCATTAAAGGGCATTCTGATGTAGGTGTTGTTTTTCTCAAGGTGTGTGAAGGCTGAGTGGAGGGCAGCGGAGATGATAATGGCTCGGTGGATCTGGTCTGAAATACACTTTAGGTACAGGGACAATGGTGGCTGTCTTGAAGCAGGTGGGAACACTCTGCTGTGCCAGTGATATGTTGAAAATATCATTAATAATGTAATTTAGCTGATTGGTACATGTTTTAGTACACGACCAGGGATGTTATCAGGCCCAACAGCTTTATCCATATTCAAACTCATCAGTATTCTTCTCACTTCTGCTTTGGATACTGACAACGGCTGGTCCTCTGGAGGTGGAGAAGACTCTACAGGAGTCTTTTCTGCCTTTATTACAGCATGGCTGGTCTAATCTAAGAGGTGTTTTTAATATTGTGTACTTAGCAATAGCTTATACATGCTCATTTTCCTCAGAGTTATGAACAAATGCTTCAGCTGACAGATGTGCATGTAACTATGCATTGGTCATCAAACTACAACCTTTGAGATTACTTGAATAGTTCTTACTTTTTGCTTATCTGTTTTTCAATGAGTATGTCGGTTAGGCAGCAGCCACTTGCATTGGTCTCACACTCAATCAAGATTGTTCTCTCAACTACAAACCCTCAAAATTGAGTTAATGATGAAAACACAGCTGGCAGCCTAAAGGTGATGTGTTGTTTCATTAAGTATAGCCATTATCTGTGACATTAGCCCTGTTTGATTAGACATCTTTTCTCCCCCTCTCGTTATCAGAAGATCACAGTTTAATTACTGGGGGTTGTTTATATAGTAGACATCCTGGGAAATGATGAAATGAACCAACTGAAACTGAAGCAGATGACAAAGGCTGAGACAGAGAGAAAGGGAGATGTGGATAAAAAAAAACATCAAAAGCTAAATTACAACATGTCACACACTAGAATAGATGTACTACCAATCACTGATAACGCAGCATGTATATCTGAGGGCCCATTTTTCTTTCATGAGGATAACTTGACATGGAAGATCAGCACAAAGATGTCTAGGAAACGTCCCTTGTTTTGCAATATATATTGACCTGTTCAGGGTGTTCCCTGCCTTTTGCCAAGTGTCAGCTGGGATTGGCTCCAGCCACCCCCCTCACCCCCCACGCGACCCTGTACGCAGGATAAGCGGTTGATGATGGATGGATGGATGGATGGATGGATGGATGGACTAGTCATGTTGTTTATACAGACAAATTTGCCCAGAAAAACCCTTCAATGGGAAAAAATGGAAGAAACATCAGGGAGAACAGAGGAGGGATCCCTCTCCCAGGGCAGACATGCAATGCAATTTGTTTCTACAGATTAAACCAGCAAAATCAAATTACAATACGGACGATCTTGATTACAAAATGATGAATAGATTGTAACATACATAAAGAATAAAGAACTAATGTTCTGTAAAAATACATTAATCTCTACCGTCAAATTCAATTTGCTTTTTTACATTTAAAGTAATAGAAAAAAGAGGGAATGTTCAGAGCCCATCCTTTGAGATTCTCTTTGCTTAACTAATAGCAGATTTCAGCATATAAAGTTGGAATATTAATTTGTCATGCACATATAACCTAAGGTTGTTCAATTATTCATAATGGATGTATTAAGCTATAAATTTACTCCACAGTGAGCACTGCTTAATATCTATGCAGCAGCTTTTCTCTGCTACTCGTTGCTTTAAAGTACAGCAGTAATCTGCTTGTCTGTGAAAATGCATTTTTCGGGACTGTTTTGTATTTATTATGTTGTATTTAAATATAGAATTATATGAATATGTGTCTAAAACTCTAAAATATAATGTTGAATCAGTGTTCTAACACATATATCCTTCACTGTTTATCAGTAGAGACATTATATGTTTGCTGGTGAAGGTATACATTTAAAGGGAACCTGTGCTGAGGCCCAGTAAATACTGAATGTATTTTATGTTGGATTGAAAACTTCCTGCACGTGCTAAATCATTAGTCATTTAACTCATTTAGCTCCAGCACGCCTCTGGGGCAACTAGGGGTTAAGTACTTGCTCAGGGAAGACACACACCCCTAAATAGCAGTTTTTCTAAAGAAGAAGTGCTGTTTCAGTCTCAACCAAGCATGGATCTGTACTGTTACAGCTGGCTCAAACTCAGAAATGAAAATGGTTTTACAATTAGCAGAATGTATCAGAATGGAGATGGTATGAGCTGGGATGTCACTGGGGAAAGCAGAGGGTGGCATGCAGTGGCTGAAGTTGAGAGGAGCTGTGTGGATGGTGGATAGAAGATTACACAGCCTGCTGGGGTTTAACTGAAGAAGCAGGGTCAGAGCAAGCAGGCAGGCAGGTACGTGACAATAGACACAACATCAGGAGAAGGTACGCTGAAAAACAAATACCAAGCACCACAAAGGTCTTACTGCAGCAGGGTGAAGAGAGAGAGAGAGTTGAACAGAAGGTCCTGCCCACATCCCACTAGTCAGCACAGGTGCCTGCCAAGCAGATGATAAACCTATCAACAGGAAACACAAAAACAAAAGAGGTATAACAGCACCTCTAAATAAGGTAATTGTTACACAGCAATCTTGTCTACTGCATATGGCTTAGGAGTGCTGGTCAGCTGGTCTGTGTCAGACCGCTTGGGAGGTCAGGTCATTTTTAGCACAGCCTCTTACCCACCACAGTGGTGAAGAAGCAGTGCTGCTACTAAAATTCACACTTTATATCTGGTGGCAAAAATAATTTACTGATTTTGCTGGTCTCAAAAGAAAAACTTTTTTTTTTGTTGCCTTTGGTAATTATTTTAACAGAACAATGACTGGATCTATTTCAGTGGTCACAAGTAATCTTTGAAAATTCCTCTTATGACATCAATGAATAGTCAAAAATTGTTTCTCTCATTTCTCCTTGTGTACCCTAGAGCAAGGCTGCTAACAGTGGATGTGGGAAAACTACAGTCCTATTTCTTCAGTTCCCCTCACAGCCATTTTTTACAATGTTAAAACAACAGTATGATTTTTTTACCCCCTGTGCCACATCTGATATGTCATGATGACATTTTATGAGTTGCTGTTTGCTAAATAGTCATTGTAGACCAAACTAATTTACTGTGATATCCATACAACATTATTTTTGCCGTATTCAATTTTTTATTGCCATAACATGTAAAATACATGCTTAATAACTAATTGAATTAATTCATTTTATGACAATGTGAATGTGGTGAAGGTCAGTCCGACCAGGACAGCAAGGTTTGTACTTTCTATTGATAAAAATAAAAATTACTTCAGCAATTGTAATACCTATACCAGTTTGTGACATGATAAAAAGGTATAGAGGTCTAAAACCCAAGCACTAATCTTGTCATTAAGGAAAAGTAAGAAGTCAATTGGATGTCTGTGAGTTGGTATACAGCATCAAGGTCTGATTTAACTGATATTTTCCCTCCTGATTTAAACCACTATGATAAGCAAATAAGTCTATAATCTAACATTTAATTGATTTATTGCAATGAAATGTCACTGAACAGTGTCATGAAATCCATCATGTGACTCATCCTGCTGACAGAGGTGGTTAGTTGTGAATATCTGTTCCGTTTCTGTGAGCCTGTGTGTCCCACCATTCCTGGCTCTGATCTCACACCCAAGCACTAATCTTAACCACCGCCATAAAAAGCCATGTTTTTGTGACATCCTGAGGGTTCACGCTGCATTAACATACAGCGCAAATTAAATTACACATAGTGGCATGATTCAATGTAGCCACAAGTTCATTTGTGAACTTCTGCACATGCCTGTCAGATGTGAAAGTGTTGTCCTTCCCCTTCGCACATGGTTCATATTGAATGATTATTATTGTGAATCCTGCATTACACCATGCAATGCAGCAGATCTGTTACCAAATGACAACAAACCAATTAGATAATCAGGTCAAGGCAATTTATTTATAGAGCACATTTAAAAACAACAAACGTTTACCGTAACGTTGAAAAAAGTACATTACAGAGAGGTTAAATTACGGGATTATTCGATTGGTGATAGCATTAAATTATCAAAATCACAGAAATGATCAAATAAAAATAGACATATAAGTAAGTTAAGTAAGTAAGTTAACAATGAATATAATAGAATATCTGGATAAAATTATAACACAAACAAAGCAAATAGAATGCAATAAAAAGCAGTGTGGTCAGGCATGTCTCCATAATGACAATTAAGAGGCCAAAGAAAAGAGATAGGTCTTTAAATGGGTTTTAAAGTTAGCAGAAAGTTTTTAAGAAAGCATAAAAATCAATTATACACCTCACTGGAAACCAGTGAAGAGAGGCTAGTACAGAGGGAGATATAGTCTTTCTGCTGAGTTTTGAACCAGCTGCAGGCGAGATAGGGCCAACTGAACGATTCCTACATAGAGGGAATTGCAGTGGTCAAGGCAAAAGGAAATAATAGAGTGAACTATATAGTCTCCAAATGTTTAACAGACAAGAATTATTTTAAATTCATGAGTCAATTAATTAAAAGCTACTTACACTAAGTAACATAGCTTCTGGCTGTAAAGTTGTAGACTCAAGTGCAATACATATCAGCAGCGTCATGGGGCGATGTGTCATTTGGCACACAGATGGATCAATGTGTCATGCAGAAAATTGTGCAGTAACAGAGGCCAGGATGTGCTTATCCGGGGAGCAAATATGATAAAACTGCTGTTTTTGTGGAGAGCTGATGCACATCACCAATGCTGGGAAATAAAACAATGGAGTAGCCTATTGTGATAGAATTGATGTCCATCAGGAAGCCCCTATGCAGGTGGACTTGAAAAACAGTGTTTTGACATGTCATACACAGCTGTTGTGTGTAGCCTCCTAGTCTTTGAAACTACAATTTACGATCATTCGTGTGATAATACAGCATTACCTGCTACAGGCTACAGGCTTTTCCACATTATAAACACAATACAGTATACACTTACACAGCAAAATATGCTTGCAAAGAATTACAAACAAACCCAATATCAATTACATAATAAGAACCACTTAAATCACATAGCCATAACATTATATTGAACTTACAGTACACTTATAGTAGTACAATGAAGTACCTGGACCTACATAAACACTAACATATTGGGAGGAATATCTAAGATGAGCTCATACTGTGAAGTCATTTTTCTATGTGGCATGTTTGTTGGACAATGTCAAGTCTATATTTACTTAACAGTATTTTCAAACTCAAACTCAGTCAACATCAGTTGAAAGTCAATGTTGAGGCTAATCCAGGCACTCTTTATTACCTTAAAGGGAAGCCACCTGGGATGAGGCCATTTGGGTCTAACTGAGGGTTGCCACATGGAAGACATTTTGACATGCCACATTTGGAAAGGTGCTGGTGCAAATAGTAAAATCTGCTCCAGTCTTGATATTGTTCACGCTGGATGTTCCAGTAAGTCGTACAGGCACGACTTACTGGAACACTTGACTAGAACAGAGCAATTGTTAATGCGATAATTATAATAAACTTTATGTATATAGCACCAAAAACAAAGTGCTCCACAAACATAAAAAACAGAAAATACACGTATAAGTATGTATAAGAATAAGAAAGTTCAATGCAGTCATGTGCTTTTCCTGCTTTGACAAGTCAAAACATCTGCTGTGAAAAAAGAACCCTTTAAGACAGAAGGAAAACCCACAAATGCTTTAGAGACACAATGACTCTGAACTACCCACAAAGACTAAGCTGGTCCTCTAAAGCATACAATGCTACACGAGCAGGCTGCATGCAAGTGATCCATGGATGACCTAAAACCTCGACGTTGGTGAGTCGATCTGACCTCCAGCTCAGACATTATGGATACATAACAAAGCACAGGCTGAGGCCTTAGGTTTTCATGCAGGAGGCAGGTATAATTTATGAGTTATGTTACTGGCAGTTAGATCTAGCACTGTCTCCCTGGAACCCTGCCCAATGAAAAGGTTAGCTTAATAAATCTGAGTGTGTTCTCTTGTGGTTTGGCCTAATATGTTTACAATCTCTGGATTTTCCAAGTGAAGCCGAATGGTGCGGATAAGGCAATGCACCGAGAGATGTGTGTTGTGTCAGTGTCTGGACATAACAGCTTTTTGCTTAACAGACATTGTGACTTGTCAAACAAAGGTGTAATTAATAACATAAATAATGGCTGCATTACATTTATGTGTTCCAGGTCCAGGGACATATACTCATGCGCATAATATGAACACAGCCATCATTAATGTTATTAGTTCCACCTGTGCTTTTCCTGCTAGGACAATACACAATGTCTGCTGCAAGAAGGGCTATTAAAGGGGAATTTTAAGTGTACATATGTGCGACAAAAAGAGTGAGTTTGAAAAGTCACATTGTGTCAGTCTGTAAAACACTGTTTGGAAAAAAAGTATTTCAGGAGGTGTTCATGAGTAATAGCTCTGAAAAGCATGTGTAACTTCAGCTGCAGCATCTTGAGGAGCCCCATGAACACATGATTTGAGTGTAAGAGTATAAAATGAAAATAAAAAAGACTTCAGTGTGAGTTAAATCTTGCATGATGCTCCAGGAGCCTCAAACTGTGGAGTTTCCAGAAAGTCTGAGATAATACCGAACGGGAGCAGAGATTCTACACAGACCCAAAAATTAATTATGGATGTAGTGATTGACCTTCATTTGGTAATAAAAAACCCAAACTTGTAAATAAGCGGACCCTTATAAAGATTCAATGCTGAATATTGTTGAATACAATATGTTACAGCATGTTTACACCCTTCTTATGTTAGGGCCTTCTTTTAATTACAAACATTTGGTGCAATCTTGTGTGATGTTGTCATAATTATTTTCAAATTGAAATAACAAGTTATGTAATTGTTTGCAACAATGTCATCAAACCAACACCTGAAACTGTGAAAATAACAGGAGAGGATTTGTGGTTATCTTGTTTAAACACAGTTAAAATTAATCCCCCACCTAATCCTCTGTGGCTTTTCCACTGTCAGTGCCATGCAGAACTAGCTACAGTATTCATCATGCATCGGCCAACATTAATTATCTAGTGTAAAAGGATTGTTACAACAGATACAATACTGTGTATTCTTGAACAACATTCAATCTACAATCTAATCTCCTGTTTACTCCAGTATATGGATGAACAAGGGCTTCACACAAACATTTTTAATCAATATTTATTAAAATCAATGAATGATAGGAGAAATTAATATCAAAATACTTCAAACATACAAATAGAGTTCCTCTAAACACTACAATGGTAGTGAGTGATAAAACCCTGGACATGTCACCAGTCTGCCACAGAGCTAAACAATATAGACAGGCTGAATACAAATATCCAGACTGTGCCACATGTACAGACCTGCTGACTTAATGCATCCACTGCTGAAGGTGTTGAAAATTATTAACTATAGTTTGGACACTCATGGCAGACAAAAATAGTGTGCTACATAGCGATCTTTTACTCACATTGCTGTTAATGTGTTAGTTGTAACTGTTAAATTATCCTGCAGTGTATTTTACTCATTTTACTCTTGTGGACTTCATGTTTGTATTTTTTAATGTTGATCTTTTGCTAGTGATGCTTTGTTCCTCCATGACATGACACACAGTGTAACAAATTTAACAGCTCATCTATACATTTGTAAATCCAGTTTGAATTTTAACCCTATTAGGTGATGTAATGGTTACCAAACTAGGTATAGATTTGGCCACTATGTTGATCTGGAAAGAAAGTTATCCACATTACAAAATATAAACATTTGGGACTAACCAAGAAGTAGGCCATGGCTATCAGTGCACCCTCAAAAACTCCCTAGAAACCAACAATCAAAGCACATAAAAATGTTCAAGGCTAGACACAAAACTATATTGTCTATTACCGAAAGCTTAACAAGATGAGGCGAGCAATTGACAACTAGCAATTGAAACCAAAAATTCATTGAGAAAGTGTTTACTGAGGTAATAATTCAAGTTAGAAGTAGGGTCATTTTGTCATGGACACCAATGCAGTCAGACTTCTTTTTGCAACCAATGCTGCCCCATTCTGGCCATTTTCAAATAATAATTTTACTTGTTATATCAAGTCATCAGTTAAACTGTTATTGATTTTGTCAAATGCCACACAAAAATATTAACCAAGTTATTTTCCTAATTAATAAAAATTTAGATTTCATTGAGGATGATTGTATACATAGCCTTTGTGGAAAAATGTATCCTGCTGGCTGGAAAGAAAACATCTGTGAGATCATCAAAATACCTTTGAGGACTTAACCAGCTTCTGGATAACAGGTTCAAGAAACATTTAGGGTTTTCCTTCTATGGTTTGCATAAAGAATCTGACCAAATCACAAGGTAACATACAGTCATACAAAATGCTGAGGTCACAAATATGGCTAGCTAACAGCTATGCAAATGTAAGAATAATTTCAAATAACAAACAGTTGACATTAAGTACCTTTATTGAAATATTTATAGAAGTCAGAGTAAAAGCGTTTTAACAAAAGGAGATAACCAGCAACACTAGCATAAACCACAAAGACAGACCCCATACCTGCAGCAATGATGATGCAGAGAAAGACAGCAGCCAACAGGGCAAACTGCCGCTGAGGTGAATTTCACCATGGACTGATGATTCTGTTGGATGCCGCTGTTGACAGCAGCACAAAGGCACTGTCTTTGAGAATGGGGGTCATGACTTTCTCCAAGATAAAAACAAAACAAAATGTGACATCTGCATTCCTTTTCATGCTGAAAGGTGACAATGATGAGAAAGCTTTTTCAAATGTAAAAGGGCGTAACCAGTGCAGAGAAAATATGATGTGTAAAGAAGCAAAGTGCTTTTCCTTTACCTTAAAGACTTTCCACAAAAACACTTTTTACTCCACTTATTTCGAAGTAAGTGCAAGTTCTCAGTGACTCATCAACAGCACGACCACACTGTGCTCACGTGACATTTTACTTTTGACTCAACAATGCATTAATTAACACAATGTTGGATGTGATGTGCCATCTTCATGTGACATTTAATATGTGTATGCGAATAAAGCAGCAAAATCTCTAGTAACTTTATCATGTGTGGCATCCAGAATTACATTGTTGTATAACATGCATTTACGTAGATTAATCAGGTTGGAGCAGGTTTGATTAAATGTAAGTAACACCATGCAAGTTTGTTGTATGTGCTGGCATTTACATAAGCAATCCAAAGGAGTTCAACCGTGAATGCTATTGCAGTACTGACATTGTGCAGTGCCTTCACTGTGTGGTGTGCTTCAGCAATGTTGGAAAAGTACCACAGCTGGACCTGATCCATCTGGGAACCCATCAAGTGTACAGTATATGATCATGGTATATATGACATGCCGTATATATGTATATATACTGTTGTTGAGGCTACCGTTGTGGAGATTCTTCTCATGTCAGATAAGTATGTGCATATTTTTGGCAAGGCATAAGGGGGCCTAAAAGAACAAACTCTTGTGCAACCACAGTAGGTACAATAACAGATGTCTCCCTCCTTATTTTTTCAACTTTCTTTCATGCCAACTGGACAGTTGAACTCTATGAATATCTAGCAAAAAGCTTTGCATACAGTATGTCAGCAAAAAAGATAGAGCTCTCACACTCACTTTCATCGCCAGGTGCAAAATATCATGCAAGCATTGTGACTCTTTCCATAAATGTCTTGTTATGTCTAAATAAAGCCATAAAGAACAGTTACATGACAAACATCTCTGGAGTTGCCAAGTGGGAGGAGCTACTTTGGGCACCCCTGACTCCAGAAGTTCCATTCAGACAATTTTGAAAATCTCCCAGTTGAAACATCTGCATTAGAAAAGATCAGTTTGTCTAGTAAAAGCACTGAAGGTACAATTCTCTGTACATAAAAATGTAAGGTGAGAAGTTAACTATGACTCCCAAGGTGCATTTCACTAAGAACCATCGGATCCCTGAGCTTAAAATTCAGTTATGTGTGCTGCTATTGGCGGGCATAAACTAAAGATTATGCTCTTGAGAAAACTAACAATATAATCTGCTGCTTAAATGTGTTTACTTTTGGATTCTGGATACATTTTGGATGAATTCAGCAACTGTGGCACTGTGTTTTGTTCACTTCATTACTCAGAAATGAAGCCGAAATGATGAAAACTGATGAACAGAACACAGACCTATAAACCAATCAAATTCTACGCAACACAGCATAGCTGGTAAGAAAAAATTAACATATCCAATTACGCATTTATAACAATTTACTATAAAAACCTAAATCACATAGAGTTTTAAACTAAAACCGTTTATGATACTAATCCACTACCTGAAGGCTCAGGGCTACTAGTTTAAAGAGCCCATCCGGTGGAGAAGTGTGTTAATTCAGTAGAAACCCCAGTGGGAAGGTACTTATCTAACACGAGCACACACAGCTGTGAGAAAACTGTATGTGTGGTTGTGAGTTTGTTTGTGCGTGTGTGTGTAGGATAATGACTTCAAGCACTGAAATTACAAATTACAAAGTGCCAGCAGTCTGGAACTGCTGGACAGCAGTGCTCTCTGTGTTGGTGAAGAGGGTCTGTTGTACAAGACATAAAAAACGTTTGATGCAATGTGTGACTGTTAACAGGTGCATTAGGAGCAGGGGAAGCACCCAGTGTTGTAATTAGATCCATCATCTTGTGATAAAGGTCCAACTCTGGATTGATCCCAATAATCAAAAAGTAGGGACTTATTGCTGGACTTGATCAGTGATGGAAACCCGAACTGTCTGTAAAACAGGAGTTTAGAAGTGGAAGAGCTCTTGTTAGACAGCTTTAACAGCAATTTTCTAGGAAGTGGTAGGTTTGAAATGGACCTGTAATAGCTACTTCCAGAGCATCTAAAATGCAATTCAAAGACAAACAGCAGCAATCAAGGTCTTTTGGAAACAATACGATAGAAGAAAATTGTTTATTCTCTGCAGTACGACTGATGCCTTGTAATCAAAAACATGCAGTAAGTGAATGAATTTTAGATGCAGCACAATTTCCTCCAAGGTTCCATAATGAAATAGTGTCACGTGAACTTATAGCTTGACTAATCTTCTGAAAGAAGCCAAAGCCTCCCTAGATGAACAACCACATCAGTCATTTTTGCCTGCGTTCAAGTGACAAAATCTTCTAGCAGCCACAATTATGACGGGAACAAAACAGGAAGTCATGGGATGATGTTATAAAGCAACATGTTGAGGAGGTCGGGGTGGATGGATAGGTCAACAAAGCATCATCCTTAACAAAGTATTAATTTTAACCCAAACCACAATGTTTTCCTAAACCTTACCAAGTTGTTCATCATTACCAATTTATTTTACAGCACAGATAAAAGATTTCGTCCTATCAAATGCTTTCATGTGTCGGATCTTATCTGGACATTGCTTCTTTGTGTTGCTCTGCATCTGGACATCACTTATGCAGAGGCTGTGGACACATGACGTATTTTGTCTTTTAATTTGGAAGACTCGTCGAGCTAAAGTCATTACATGCTTCAGGGGAGAAGAGGTTAGGGGTTAATATTACATTAGCGTTTGTCAGTCCATCAATAGTAGCAAAAATTGTTCATGTATTACAGTTTTTTACAGTCACATTTTCAAAACTCTAAAAACAGTTAGCTCTACATCGGCCTGTTCATACAATACAATTAACAGTATTCATGTTGTTTACACAGAAAATGCAGTCATTTAACCTATTTATAAAATGCTAAGTTTCTCTTTACGTACAAGCTTACCCAATACCAAAACTATCAATGTTTTCTGTGTTATTTTCAAATGCTTGCACACAACATGTCAGAAATGAAGATATAATTTTCAAAACCTTAAATTATGGATAAAGCCTCTACTTCTTCTATAATTGCAGTTCAAAATCTACATTGAAACAGTTTATAAGCATTGAAACATTGAGAAATACCTCATTTATTGTAATTTCGGTAAAATAGGTCAACCACAGCTAATTCTAATCTCAACCAGAGAAACAGACAGGTGCTGAAGTTCTTTCAGTTACATACACAATGCAGTAAAAAGGGGACTTTCTGGAGTTGAGTTTATACAGAACAACGGATGGATAATGGATACAGAACAACACAGAAAAGGAGAGAAAGAGAAAATAATCTCAGAACAAAGGAGAAGAAAGAGGGCCAGAGAAGAGCAGCTGAACCAGTAAGTGTTTCTATTCAGGTGCATAGCAAGAGATTACATTAGATGTGATGGGGATGAGAACATGTGGCCAAAGGCTAATGATCATATGGATTAGGACAAGACAGGGTTTTTGTTTCTATCCCTTCTGTGCATCTTTCTGTTTCAGTCTAATTCTGTATTTACATTTACGTTTACTCATTTGGCAGACACTTTTATCCAAAGCATGTTACATTTGAGGAACAACATGCAATCATCAATACAGTAAGAGATCTATAAGTGACAAATACTAGTAAGAGCTATTAGCACGCCCAGCATCAATAGGATTAATACATAGAGAAAGAAGTGAGACTTAGAGACTCAATGACTCATTCACTTTTGCATAGTTTGTTGCAAAAATGCACACATTTGACCCTCAAGCCAAAAATGTAGGGTGGTTTACAGTAAAAGAGAATTACAAAAAACAATGCATTTCACATTGTCTGTTTCTGCAGGTAGAGCTGAAACATGAAAAGTAATGCAGTTTTTGTAATGCTGTCAACTGTTTGTGTTTAGGAAGTTGTTGATTGATTGCTATGATTGATTTGTCTGTTCCTCTTCGAAAGAAAACGTGCTAGTGATTTGTTAGAATGATTTTATTTTGACTCAGGTTTGCTGTGTTTTGATAGAGTTTGTGTATGTTTTTTGCATTTTAAAATTGTAAAGTTTGTGTTTACAGAACAAAATGTGGTTTTGAGGAGAAAATTTACTATTTGGCTAATTGTTCGAGGTAGGTGTGTTGCTGGGTTAAGAGTTTTGATAAAGTATCATTAGTTTGGGTAAATGCTTGTGGGCCATTCCACCGAATGGGTGCCATCTGGCTGCCATCTGGCTGTTGTCACCATTCCAAAATAAACTTCACTTTTGACGTTTTTTCAAGACTGAATCTAATAACACACATGTTAAACTATTTAAAATATTTAATGGTCACTCTCAGTCAAATGTATTTAAACTTTTACAAGAAAATAATAGTGGTTTATCTTATTTTTTATGAAAAAAAATTACAATATCATTAAATATAAGGAAAAGAAATTTAGAGAACTTAGAGATGATGCAACTTTCTCTTAAACATGGGACTTGTGGAATGTTCCATTTTTTTTAGAGGGGGGAATGTATTAGAGTAACAGGACTGAGTGAAAACCTGGGGACACAACTAAAATGCACATTTTAACTCAAATATTACAAACATTTTATGAAGAGAATATGTTTAAAGCATAGATGGGATGTGGAGTCACTCATAAATGCAAAAAAAAAACTAGATTTCTCAAGTTTTTTAATTATGATATTAGCCTAAATTGTAGAGTGAAGTTTTAGGAACTGGGGACAGGTAACAAATGCTATTTTTCAGTGTTCTAGATCATTTTTATTGATATTTAAATTGCTTTAACTTGCATTTGAAATTAGATTGATGTGCAGAGCACTTCATTTAATCATAAAAAGTATTTTAAAATTAATTTGTATGCATATTTATACATTTTATGTCCTGGGGACGGAAATGGCACCCATTCGGTG
>JAPMOB010218392.1:0-18988 GCA_029875015.1 Lepomis gibbosus | reverse complement strand
CCACATCAACACTGACCAACACTAATTGAATCACATCTTAACCCACAAAAAGGAGGGTCCCCACGGTGACATGAGTCCCTATCAGTTAGTGTGCATTTAGGTTGAAGTCCCCACTTGGATCTAAAAATGTAACACACACACACTCATGGACACACAGGCCCGGATTAAGCAGGACAATGCCTCTGTAATCAGAACTGTACTCTGCAAAGAGCCCAGTGATAATACCTCTGTGTGTAACCACTTAATCCATCCCCCCACATGCTAAACTTGCTGTGTGCCACATGCTAATCCTTCCCTCCAGCACTCATAACTTCTATTGTAATTAACAACTGCACAGCTCCACTGAATCACACAGAGATAGTGAGACGGGAAGGAAAGGGGTGGAGAGATGGATGAGAGAAAAGTTTGCTAGGGGTGCAGGAAGTAGGGATGGTAGAGGAATGTGTGGGTGTTTGCTTGTGATGTGAATAGCAGCAACAAAGACAAACCCAGTTCTTCTTAAAAAGTCATAGGAGGATTGCTGTAATCACAGCAGCTAGTGCTTATCTATGTTTAGTTTTACCTTGCCAACATAATACTGCATTGGTTTGCTGCATCACTATAATATTGCATTGAACCATATTATTGAAAGATGTGGGGAACTGCAGCCAATACAGTTGATGTCCCATTTCCATAAAAACACAAGAATTTAGGTGTAATTTCACTACTTTAATCTGATTTAGAGCAGAGGAGAAGCCAGTGCGGGCTTGATGAAGATAACTTCCAAGAACATTATAATGTCCAACTTGGAATCAATTTAAACTGTGATACAAAACAACAACTGCAGAATAGTTTACATCCCAGTGGAGTGGAGAAATAATAGAATGTTTAAAAGCCTGAAAATCAAATCTGTCTAGAGGATAAAAATGCCTAGTTATACACACAGGCTTGTTATGGAGTCACAATGAACATGATTGCCAAGGACAGATGTGATGTATTATTTACCAATTTATCATATTTCATTATAATATCTTATCCTAGTCTAAATCTTCTTAGAAAACAATGTATAACAAAATAGTTTAAGCATAACAGGAGGAGTCTATACAAGGTTGTTGTTTTTTGTTTTTTTTAAATGCATGGATGTGAGGCTTGGCTTAAATGCTATTGCTACTACAACTGACCTGCTTATTAGAGGTGTGGCCGAGTCAGTATAGAGATTGACTAGAATCATGGCATGAACTCAACACCTGGTTCAAGTGATGGAGGTGACATATATTTATATTACAAAGGAAGGACGCAATGACAATATATATTAACTCTGAATGAGCTGTCCATTCATTTATGTCAATCTAAGTTACATTTTTATTATTGTTACATTTTAGTTAATAAACATCCTAACTAGTGTAATAGTCAGGAATCATTCCATATTTCTATTGCCCACAAAAAATATATATATATAAAATAAGGCTCTTTCTGTCTGTATTTACATCCAACTTGAGTTACTTGTGAGCTATCCTTGACCCTTTGTCTCTTATTCTCCCTCTCCACACCCCACCCTCACTTAATATTCTTTTCAATTCCTGCCTCAATCTGTTTTGCCTCCTTCATCATGTCACATCATTTTCTTCTGATTTAGCTCTCATGCTGTCTCCCTTTCTGCTCTTTCCTGCTTTTCCTGTTACATCTCCATTAATTTCCTCCTGCCCTCCTAGGCTGTACGAGGGGAAGGAGCAGGCGGAGTTTGAGGAGTCGCTGAGGAGGCTTTTTGAGTCCATCAACAGCCTGATGAGAACAGACTACACCACCACTCTGCTGCTCAGGGTAATCACGCACGATCACCCAGCACCTGTACTTCACCACCTAGTACTCCTCTTTACATTCTTCTCGTATTTGCCCCATTTCTGCCTTTTCTGCTTTTTCTTATGTCTGACTCTGTCTTATCTTCCTGTTCTTCCTAGTGCTTCGACATCTCTAAAAAATCTTTCAATCTGTTTCTGACTACCTCACTGTTCTCTGTTCTTCTCATTCCCACTACCTACATGGCAGACCTACAATCAGATTTAGTCACAAAAAGTTAGGCAGACAGATAAGTGGCTCTGTGAAAAATAAAGCACATCTTTTCTCACACTTGTGATGAGACACTGTTTGATGGCAAAGTCACCTTCTATTCACCAACAGCTTCCACAGGATTTCAAGTCAGTAATTTAATGGTGTTTACTTGTGGTGTGTGTGTGTGTCATCAGGTTGCTGCTCTGAAGTACCTGCCAACAGTCCTGCATGATGTTGAGAAAGTATTTGATGCCAAACTCCTCAGGTAAGCTTACCTTCAAAGACACATACACACAAACACACAGCCACACACTTGCACCTTATCTTTGGTCTCATTCAGGGACCCTGACAGTGAGGATTTATGGGATCTTTCAGCACAGCTCAAGTTTTCCTTTTGGCTTTGTTTAGTGACCCCCATCCTTCTGTCTCCCTCATATTCCATCCTGGTCGAGTCCTACCTTCTTTATCAGGTGATAAAAAAAAATCTCATCAAACTGACATATATACAAGGACACGCACTGAAACGCACTCGGCACCTCCTCCATGTGCCCCTGAGTGAATTGACAATTTCTGTGAAACCATCAAACAAAACCCTTTTGAACCTCTCCTAGGTTCATTCTCAACCTCCTGACAAGCAAAACGACTTGGAACGACTTGTTTAACCTCCCTTTGACCCTGGATCAAACTTACAATATAGTGTTTAGCCCAGGAAATGACCTCAGTGTTCATACTTCACCAGTTGCAACATTTTTTTCAAACTAGAAATTTCTGGTTCTTTATTTGTCCTCTAACAATTCCACAACCGAACACAGATCCATTTTCTTGGAATGATCTTATTACTTTCCCGAAAGAAGTTATTTGATGTTTTCAGTTTCAAACTTTCCACATTCACCCCTATGATTTCTCTTGTCACCTTTCTGTGACCTGTGTGTGCACGTGTGCGTTTGTAGACAATCCTCATCTGCCATTTCAGTCCCTTGAGCGGCTCGACGTCAACACACCATCACAAAGGTGCTACCTTTAACACCAGCCACACACAAGCAAACACACTCGCAGAGAAAGGTGATGAGGGCCCGCAGAGAGTTCAAAATCAGCGCACATATTCTCACTTTCTGTCATACCTTTTCTCTTTCCCTCTTCTGCACACATCCTCTCACCCTTATTGTCTGTCTTCTGCACTTATTTACACCCACATGCACAAACCCGAGCCATCTGAACTTGAAAGTAAGGTCCCCATTGCATTCCTGATCAGTATAGCCCCAGGCAGAGTTTCTAAAAGCAAGCTGTGTGAATTACAATCACTGTGCATGAGGTGGACATCAAAGCTTTGTCTCATCTTCTGTATAGTCACATTCCTACACCTTGTAAACTCACCTGTAGTGTGATCCAAGGAGTGGTACAAGTACATACACTGTCAGCTATGCATGTGTTTTTTTTGCTCTGCATGTCCATGTGGGAATAGGCTGACATTTTGGGTTTTAATTAAATTCAGCTCAGATGATTAGTGGGCCTGATAAGTCTGCACTGAGCCTCTGTGCCCCAATGTGTCCTTGTGCCAGCTTATGCACATCAAAAGTCATACAAACCTTTTGGTTGTGTTTGGTTTTGGGAGCAGAGGTTGTGTATTTAATTCTTTTATACCATTACTGAAAGTGCTTCTGCAACCTGTGGCATAATTAAGGGAGACAGAGACAAAGTGAGAGACGGACAAAAGAAAATGGAGACAGAGGGTTTGCCATGTACTGAGCATTCAATCTTTCTAAGTGGCATCAGGGCTTGCAACCAGCCTGGTTTAATTATTCTAAAATTGAATTTGAGGCGGAAGATGACTCAAACCTGTGTCTTCATTAAACCGTGTTTAGGCTTTGGCTCATTTGTTTTCATGCATCATATACTGCTATGCTCATGTTCATGCTGCACTGCTTTTAGTAGTTGCATATTTTATGACCCTAAAGGAGAGGTGTTTAAAAGCTTGATATACTAACATATGGCTGTGTTTTTGATTTTTAAAAAAATCAATTACATGGTGGGAATAGTCAGAGCTAGGGGGGGTTGTTAAAATTCTAAGCAGGTGCAATAATCTGTCAAAAAAATGTTCTTGAATATTTATTGTGCTCATTTTCAAGAAAACAAACCTGTTGCTCTTCCTGTATAACCATCTTGCTGGTTATTTATTCCACTGTCTACTGCTTTCTCTCTGCAGTCAGTTGCTGCATGACTTTTATTCCTGCATCCCCCCTGAGAAACTCCAGAAACAGAAGGTAGCCTCCATGACTGAAATCGTCAGCAGCCAACTGTTTCGGAAACAAGGTGTGTAATCTTTTCTAGTTACAGGCCTCAGCGCTGAGCTAACCAACAGTAGACTCAATGGTTGTGTGAAGAACCAATCGCACATGTGCACAGTATCAACAAACTTGCCAACCCATTCTGTGTGAAATCCTATAGAGCATTAGTCGCTTCTTACTTAAAGGTTGAGATCACATTAAAAGGTCTATTTTACAGTGAGTACTTTCAGCCCAGCAACAGGATTGAGCAGACATCTGTTCCTGCTGTACTTTATAACCAGTAAGGGAGTTCTTCTTTAAAGGTTTTATCATGATACAGTACAGTGGATAAAAGTGTGATGCTATTACTGCAAGAGCAATGTTCCATTCACTGTAGAGCAATCCAGTAAAGCACTCTGCATGAAAGCATCAGCCAAATGGGGAAAGGACATACTGGTGCTTATGTGCATTTGTGTTTTACCGCATTTTACATGCATTACATAATTTAAATCACAATCTTTAGAATTTTGAAAATCTACCCTTGTTATTTGTTTATTAGATAAATAAAATAAAGGATAAACCTACCTAAAAATGATCTGCTGCTTCAGCTAGCATTCAAATTTATTTTATTTTATTTTATTTATTGTTACTTTAAACTCAGGGCTGTTTTCATTGGGATAAAATGCACTATGGATATTTGATATTGATGCTGTGAAACACAATTTCAGTGCTGCTACGTTAACCTGCACTGACATTACAATCAGTGCGATGGACCCTGGTAAGATACCATCTTATTACAATCAGCACAAGTGGCACCTATTAATGTACTTCTACACTGATGGTAAAGGTCACATCAAGCCACGCTTGCTGACATTAAACAGTCTTGAGGCTAAAATAACACTGACCTAAACAGATGTTTGTTAGGCACTGGTAGTGTCAGGTGGTTTTCTTTTGTCCTTGCAGTGTTGACATTTCCTCTCAATGCAGACTGAAAATGTCCATGAATCTCATTGCAAGCTGAAAATGAGTATACTGTTCACGCCTCAGTATGTGTTGGTGGCGAATATAGAGAAAGATAAGTGTTATCCATATTAATGTCACAGGTGATACCTGCTGTCTGCCAAAGGAGAAGAAGTAAAATAACCTAATGTCTGAAGCAGATAAGACAGGAAGTGTTTTCAGAAAGCTGCAATTTCACTGTCACTAAAGTGTCACTTTTCACACCATGCCTCCTCTACTTTTAAGTGATTCACTAGATTTGGCCTAATTGCTAGGGACACGTGATTTTGTCTGTATTATACCTTTAAAGTGCACTGCATCAATGATCACACACACTGCACCACCCCCTACCTCTGTTCATCCCTATTATGTATTTGTAATTTGCTTGTAGTGGGCGGATAAGTGGTGGTTTCCCCTGCAGAGGACCACACGGTGATGGATAGAGTGGGCTAATTGTTGTACTGCTGTATAATACATACTCGCTAAGGGGACCCAGAATTGGGCCTCTGCAGTGCAAACTGAAGAAGTGGAAGTAGACTACAAGTGACTGTGGTAGACCAAATTTGGTTTGAGACAGAAATCGGTCTGAGTGGGACTGTGATGGAATACATGCTGGGCTGTGCTAGGCAAATTCAGTCACATCATGGACATTGCTCTTTTTGCATGAATGCATTCTCATACACGACCCGCAAACACATTTGTATGTTTTTGCTTTAAAGTGACTGATGACACCATATCCTGGTGTGAGTTCATTTGTGCATTTTAGTGTTTGTGCAATGATGCATGCTAAATGGGTGCCTTGAATGTTGTTTTTTCCCAGTGTTGCAGTGGGTCCGCTAATCAGTCAGTCGCTGCCAGTCAAGTCAGTAGCCAGACCAGGATACAGTCCTAAGGTATTGATCCTGGCTCAGATGATTGATTCCCCTGGGGCCTTTCGCCTCGGCCCTCTGGCTGGCTGTCAACATGCTCAGAGTCACACTCTGTCACCAGGAAAGGAAGGGGAGAGGGAGGAAAGCGAGGGAAAAAACAGCAGAAGGAGCGATGGGGATGACAAGCAGGAAAAGAGAGAGCATTATAAAGAGAAGACAAGCAAAGGAATGTAGGGCATCATGCCAAAATGCTACATATCAATTTTGGCAAACAAAGACCTCTGAATGATCAGTCTTTTATCAGACTGTCCTGCAGCCATTTTGGAAGCAAAGATTTAGAAGTTACTTTCAGCTCCAGTCTTAGCCCTGAAAGTGTTTTGAATTCATGCCAAGAGTCAATTTGAATGTTAAAATGGTGGGAAGAAAACACTTCAAATGCAAAAATGATAGAGAAGGAGTCAGGGAGAGGTAGCGGAGAGACCAAGGAAATAAGAACAGAGGAGGAATAGATGAAAAATATAAAAATAGATGAGTACATTTGCAAAGGAGGGAGACAAAATGAGAAGAGAAAAAAATTAAGACCAGGAAGAGAGGAAAGAGGGATGACATGGTGATTGGTAAAGTTGGGGCAGAGGGATATGTAAAGGGATGGACGACAGAGGAGTGAGGATGAGACAAAGGCTGGTTGAAAAAGAAGTACCATGGGATTTGAGACAGATAAAGAGAGAAGAGAACAGGTGGATGGTGGTGCTGAGAGAAAACAGAATAGCTTGGGGAGAGTGAAAAAACAAGTGAGTTTGTGAGAGAAAGAGACAGAATGGCTTGTTTTGCTATTAAACCGTCAAAAAGTGATCAAATTTTAAGGCCCTCCTCACATGCAATCTATCAGCAAACCTGCATGCACACCTAGTCCCCCCACACACACACACACACATCCTCAAACAAACTGTGTATTTATTTATTCGTTCATTTATACATTGGTCCATTCCATCTCGATCCCTGCCTCACCAAATGAGGGCTGACACTCAGTCTAATTGAGATGCATTTTAGCATTGGGATGCTAATCAGAGGGCTTGTATGCAAGGGTGCCATTCGCGCAGGAGGCTTAAATATGCAGCAGAGCTAAATTATATATTTATAATAGCTAATGGCTCCCGGTGTCCTATCACTGCACTGCAATACATATTTAATAACCCTACCTGGCTGTGTGACTGCCTGTGTGAGCAGGCCTGCCAAGCTCACTCTCCAGGGAAAAATGTCAAGCCACTGACAGTGTAGGAGAGGACAGATGATGGAAAGGGATGGTGTGTGCGTGCGTGTGTGTCGGTGTGAGACAGAAGATCACTTGCTGGCTCATCTTTGACAGAGAGTAAGAATGAACTATCTTAGGGATCATTATTTTTGTATATAAAAATGTTGCTCTATTTAAAATTCACTGGCCTTATTTCAGATGTAAATAAGCAGATTAAAAAATCAATAATACAAAAATCTGGTTGATACCATTTGCAATACAACCATTCTGTATTTGAACCTTTCCTTGTTTTCTTACTTACTTTAATTTTTTTAATTTTTTAATGGATAATTAGCGGCACATTTGTGTTTGCTCCACAGTTTTTTCCTCACACACTGATACTATTTTATGAGCTCATTGCAAGAGGACATTGTTTACTGCTAGCTATGATTGTCAGCATCTTCTTTCAGCTAAAACATGGAAATGTTTGGGTGTGTAGGGACTAAAGTCTGGATGAAAGTCGGTTTAAATTAGTTTGCTCCTTTTCTAAAAAACTATGGTTTGAAAAATATCAGCAACAACCAGAAAACGACACGTCCTTAACTACCATATACAGTATTGTTACATACTTGTGTAGGTTATGTAAGGTGGTCTTTTGTTGTTGTTGCAGTTATTCAGTAGGAAAGCAGTTGCTATTTGTGCAATGACGTCCTGTCACATGGTTACATGTATTCATTTATCTCCAACCCTGGTTTGAAATTAGTGTGTGTGTGTGTGTGTNNGTGTGTGTGTGTGTGTGTTGCCTGTTGTTTGTGTCCAACTTGCTGATTTTGCCTGTCCATGTGCTTGGCTTTCCCATGACTGATTGCATCCATGGGCAATGTTTGAAGGGATTGGGTTTTTTTGTACTCAAAAATACTCCTCCTGATTTATTCAGCATACGCTCCTGGGATTAAGAGTCTTGGCAAGCACATACTGTATACACACACAAACACACACATACACGTGCCGACACACATGCATAGATACACATGTGCATCCTTTCATACGGGTTAATCTGGTTTTGAGACTAAATTAAATTTATGAGGCACATTATGGCTCAATTTAGGCAAATTATAATGCCGTCGGGCAATCACAGTGACAGATTGAGATCAACACTGATAAAGGGGAAAAAAAGAACAAGAGATCAGGGAGAGCAAGAGCAGAGTGACAGCGGGATGAGTCTGTCATTTTGTTTGCCCACTCATTTCCCAAAGCTGGTCAAAGTCCCTGATTCAATCCACTAACCCTCTGTATTTTCTCAGCCAGGCTGTCATGTCCCCTCCTCCATCTGTACAGCTGTAGAAAAGACGGCAGTCATGTCACCTGTTTTGCAGTACATATTAAACAGATTAAAGGAAAACCCACATGTTTAGGTGTAATGCTCTTGTAAGATAAATTCTTACAGCTAGCAATCTCTATACCATGCTGTAAAAATAAACCATAATACAAAAATTATCCACCTGTGTATCTAGTGTGAAGATATTCCTTTTTTAATCATTCATATCAGTCCATGTAAACAGCAGCAATCTCATTACTTAAATTGCTTGCTTTTTACTGCAACACATTATAGGTATTGTTGACACTGTTCACACCCATGTCTATATTTCCCCTTCTGTAATTACTTAACAGATATGGATGAGTGATGTACTGTATAGTTCTTATCGCCAGGATTTAATCAGTGCTGAGTGATCTCGGTTGTCCCCTCATTCTCTACCAATCAGCATTAGTGACAGGTCACGTTAGGTCCCAGTTGTAATGATACTGAATGTGGTTTTCTACATCTGGCTTCTAAAGAGAGCTTTAGATGACAAAGAAAGTACTATGTAACCGAGCAGGATCGTGCTATGAATCTAAATGTAGCATCTTTAATGTGTGTACTGTGTAATATTGTAAGATAACTTTGCTAATGTAGCTTCTTCTCAAACTAGCTGTCCTATTAAAACAGATAGTAAAAATAATGTTTTTAATAGTGGAAAGATGGTTTGTGATATACAGTATGTGTGAGGGTTACCCTGACCGTAAGGAAGTGTTTGCATGCACCCCAAGGGACCTGCATTTATTGTTATGGTTTCTCCTAGTTTTTCTCAAAGCAGCTGGTTGAGCTGTAATTTCAAAGCTGTCAGCTGCTGCTGACGGTGTGTGAGTGTGCATTGTGTGTAACAGGTTGTTTGGTGGTTCTGCAAGCCCCCATCTACCCATATGTTATATCCTTAGTTATATAGAGATATTAAGAGATAGACATGTGGATCGTAAAGAAAGTAATAGTCATATGGCTGCCATGTCTCCTCAGGCTGTCTCAAAAGTGCTTCTCTCTGTTCTGCTCCACTCTGTTCCTTATAAGCTACAGCATATTTTTTACTGCATACATCTTCTCTTCCTTTACCTCATGCTGTGTCTTGCTCTAGTATATTATTTTATGCTGTTACATCACATTAGCTTTTGTTACATCACATTAAAGTTCATGTCACGCCTTACTGTAACTGGATTGGGATCACACTTACACACACCCAGCTAAAACACCGCCTGTCAAACCTGTCAGAGAATTATGAATGTAAAGTGTGTGTTTGGATGTTTGACAGCAGAGGAGAGCCATCTGCCATGGATGATTTCTGCCTGTTGTTGTACAGGCTGACCTCAAATAGCTGTGCTTATTGTAGAGCTGTGGCTTGATGACTCCAAAAGGTTAACGAGAGAGAGAGGGGTAGTTTCTGTCATTCATTCAGAGTCTGTAGTTTGGGAGGTTGTGGATGAAATTAAATGAAATTTAATCATTGTGGGAAATGCCTCTGTCTCACAGTCTCTCTCCAAATGATTTATTTTCTTATCCATACTTGTTTTTATGGGATGATTTCGATGTAAACTGAATGCAGACAAGGACAGTGGTTAAACCACTTGCCCATTAATTCATTTGTTACAGATGTGAGACAGGAGCAAAATGACAGAACAGCCTGGTGCTGTCAATATCTGGCTTTCCACTGCACAGCTGCG
Organism: Lepomis gibbosus; assembly: GCA_029875015.1. Lineage (NCBI taxonomy): Eukaryota > Metazoa > Chordata > Actinopteri > Centrarchiformes > Centrarchidae > Lepomis > Lepomis gibbosus. The sequence continues at coordinate 8,567 of JAPMOB010218392.1, read as the reverse complement.
TGGGGCCTCTCTATTATGATTCTGAGGTTACAGAAAAAAAAAAATTCTAGGACTGTTTAAAGCTAAATGATCCCCGTTGGGATGCTGGGTCATTATGCAGCAGCAGCGGTAACAGTTGAAGCATTTTAGACTTATTTCAATACTTCAGTAAATTGGAGTTAATATTTAGAATAAGTGAATAAAGATTTACTTATTGAGCATATGTATCATTGTGCCCAGCCTATTACCAGTCAGAGAAAAATATAAAGCAGGCATTTCAAAACTGAAATCAGATATAGGCTTAACCAGAGACAGCAGCTTTGTGATATATTACTCTACTATTAGAGGACACCAGGAATAAGCCTGCCCATCAGTAAAATCAGAGAGATGGTTCACCGCAGGGCATTCATCTGCCATTGATCTGCTTCTGTTAAATTGATCATAAATGCAGTAGCAGCTAATGCTACCAACAGACTAATTGGTCAATCAATTTAATATTCATGTAGAACACTGAGCAGAAGAGGAAGGCAGAGATGAGGGGTAGCAATTAGTGGGTGACTCATAGACAGTGAGTAATACAGGTGGAAAGAAATCATTTACACACTGTTTAAAACACAAATAAATAAATAAAATCAAGCAAAATAAAACACTCAAGGGATTATCTAAACATCAACAGTATCTAGTAGTTATCTTTGCAGCAAATCTTTAGTGGTAAACATGACAAACATGTCCAGTTCTGTCTGGATAAACGACCAAATATTAACACATATATGGTGCTATATCTACACTATATTGTTGATGTGTTGTTATAGTAATTTTCGTTCTTGTGTGTGTACTGTACGTATACTTCAGAGAAAACATGTAGAAATCAGTTATACTGAAGACAGTGTCACGTTCTGCATGTCGGCTACATTTAAGTTTAGCTCTCTGTGTGTATTTGATATTTTGATCATTCAGTATCTGTCTTATAGTATGTTGGGTTTTGGTTTCTGTCCTGTGTCCAGTAGCCTAGTTTATGATTGTGTTTTGTGTTATCCTGTTTCCCAGTTGGTTCCGTCTCTGTTCCCTACTTCATTCTGGTCAGTTGTTTCCATGTTTCCTGTTTTGCGGTTCGGTTCCTGGTCTTGTGTTCTCTGTTTAGCTTTGTGTATTCCCTTGTTCAGTTACTGGTTCTGTTTAGCACTTTGTACCTGTCTGTCACGTATTCTGTGTAGCCTTGTTTATTATGTTATTCATCTGCTTCTTTAAGTTTACTTAGTATCTGTCTTGTCTCTTAGATTTAGCCCTGTGTCTTAGTCCTGTGTCTTAGGCTGGGTACACACCAAAAGATAATTGGGCTGATTTTGGGCTGATTTCCCCCCTCCTTTGGTGTGTACCCAGCATTAGCCTCTTCATCTTAGCTCCTGCATCTTAGTCTTGCGTCTTAGGCTGGGTACACACCAAAGGATTTTTTACATCATTTACATTTTCAAAATGTGATAGAACACAAACATGAGGAGAAAAAAAATCCTAGATTTAACCGTTTTGCTCCTATAGTGTGTGGTGTGTCATGATGTGACAAAGACAGCACACCACACACGAACAGATTTTCAGCCCGAGTCTAGACTGTGAACATTGGAAATCTCACAAAATCTGCGCCATGACTGTGTTTCTTGTGCTTTATGCATGCTTTATGCTTTATGTTTAGGGTGACCAGACGTCCCGAAAAATCCGTGACAGTCCCGAATTACGAGCAGTTGTCCCGACCCCTTTCGGGCTTGTCCCGAAAATTAGACCTTACATGAGTTTTGATTAAAGCCTAATTAAACATTAAATACTGATCGTTGTATATCTTGCTCTAGCAGGGGCTGCAGGTTATCTGTACATTGTGTCAACAGCGTTGTTACATTCGTCGAGCTCTTTCCCCCCTTTTTTTTCTTGTGGTTATTGGAAGTTACAGTCGCAAGGAGAGGGAAAGTGTAGCTTCCGGCAGCCACGGCACGGCGGTGAGATCTGACACGCGCATTGCGCAGACAGATGCAGCCACGTGCAGCCACGGCACGGCGGTGAGATCTGACACGCGCATTGCGCAGACAGATGTGACACTGCACTGATGAAATGAATAAAATAAATATAAAAATTAGGTAAAAGATCATGACATACCTACATATATCCACAGCTGTGTTTTTCATAATAACAGACAAGTGACTTCATGAACAAAATTAGTTAATTTTATCGTTGTGTTTTGATTTTGATTTGTTAATGTTCATTGACACTCAGTGTACCGGGAGCCACGCCTGTCCGCTTTCAACCACCCCATTTATGCTTATGCTTCCGTCTTCAATCATCTCGCTTTCTGATTGGATATTGTTTCGTTTCACGTGATAGTCTCCAGAATGTGCACGCGTTTATCCTCGGGGATCCCCCCATCAGGATTTCTGATCGTAAATATTCAACATGTTTGATATTTACAATTCGCAATCGGGGTGCCTCCGACGTTCTTCCGATCAGGTTCGGACACTCTTAACACACCTCACACCAAGGGAGAATCTGATAAGATAATCTATAGAACCATCAAGATAATCGGGACATAGCTAGGATTGTCGGAAGGGGGGGAATTGGCCCAAGATCAGCCAGATTATCTTTTGGTGTGTACCCAGCATTAGCCCTGTGTCTTAGCCTCCTCATCTTAGCTCCTGGTTCTGTGTTTCAGTTCATGTCTTAGTATTTACTAAGACTACATGTCTTAGTATTTACTAAGGTCTGTATACTTGTGTGTTCTGGGTTAACTGTCTCTCTGCCGACCTGCCTCTACCCCGGTTGTCTCTGCCTGCCTGCCTGTCTCTCTCTCTGTTTCCCTGCTGTCTCTCTGCCTGCCTCGTTAACCTGATCCCGGTCACCTGTGTTGCTCCCTCCCAGCTCGTGAACCCATGTGTGTATATATTCTTGTTTGTTTCCTCAGTCTGTGTCTGGTCGTTGTAGTGTAGTGTTTTCACTTTGTCATGTTTGGTGGGAGAAGTGTTCTGTCTGCCTGTTTGGACTTTCTAGTCAACTGCATGTAAACCTGTTACCTGTTCTCATTTGGATTAAATATCCTGTACTGCATCTGCTCTGCCTTGGTGTCTTGCATTTGGGCTCTCACCTAATCTGCGCTCACCCCCAAATCGTGACAAGCAGCTATTACTGTGTTTGTGTTTACTTTGGTTTTGCTGACAGTATTCGTTCTAGGCGAGGTCTTATCAGCATCATAGCAAAAGTCACAGTGATGCACTTTCAGGCATCACTTCCACTCTGTATCACCATCATTCACTAGTGCACTTTCTCATCTGTAACTTATCAGCCTGTGCTTTTGGGTGAGCACTCATTCACACAGGCAAGACAATTTTATGCATTTCTATGAAAAAAATATTACCCCCTAAAACATTGAGACTGCTTTCTTGCTTTTACAAATCATACATGTCAAATATTTTACCACCACACCTCCGCGAACCAGTGATTTAAAAAATAAAATAAAATTGACAGTGTCGACAGGCGGGTACAACCTAAATACGAAAAGGAAAAATGAAGGGCTTTAAATTTCAAATGGGGTTTAAAGATGGAGCAAGGAAAAAGTGAGGGAGGAAGACAAATGAGGGATGGGGGGAGAGTGGATGAGAGGAGACACCCACAGTGACACAGAGAGATGAAAAACCTGCTGAGAGAGACATTTAGTCATCACCAAGCGGGATGAGAGTTGGCTCGGTCCCAGCCCCCTCTCAACTCAGAAGATTTACTTGTCGTTGTGCCTCCAAACCTCCTCATTATCATCTTTTCTATCACTCTATCTTCCCGAAAGCAAGACACGACAACCAAAGGGAGGGAAGGGAGCAGGGTAGAGAGAAAGAGGAAGACACCTTTGATTTACAGGCCTCTTTGAAACTGAGATTGCATCTCATTATCATGTGCTATAGTTTATTGTGTTTAGCTGTCAAATGAAAAAAAAATGGAACAGAAGGGATGAGCTGTCTGCTGAGCCATCAAAGCTGCTCTCTGTGTGGTGGCCTGCAAGCACTGGCGGCTTTCTGCTCTCTCAAACTTGGTAGCCTAAACACATAACCACACTCTTCCACAGGCACTAAGAGATTCCAGCTCTTACACATCAAATAGCGGTGAAGCACCAAATCAGACACAAAAAGGACAATTCTCACTTGGGCACACAGACACACAGTGGTATTAACAATCAAAGGCTGAGATTACAGCTGAATAAATACATTTCCACTTGAATATAGATGAATCCTTGAATCTCTGTTGGTGTGCATTCTGAATATGTTGTGTGTAATGCGTCAGCACCTGTGTGTATTTCTGAACAACTGTGAATGTCTGCACACAGTGAAAAGTAGATGAAGAAAAGTTAAAATGCATCTCAATGTTTGCCCCAAGACCTTGATTTCCATTAGTCTGTGCCTGTTGGCGAAGCTTTCTTCCACAGCATGGCCAAATTGATTTACTGCATTGTTGCACCAGGGGCTAAAACACATAACATGCAACTAAATCACACAGGCAAGTGAAACATTGAAACCCAGGTGTGCGTAGGAACCACTGGTGCATTCATCAATATTAATTTTAGTCATGAGAGAGAGGCAAAGAGAGGGGAGAGAGAGTGTGTCAAATTGTCTTTCCATTACAAAATAGCATATAAATTTTGTTTTATTTTTTTCACATCATGTCAAACCTCTTCAAATGTGAGTGAAAAGCACCAACAACTGCATCAGTTCAGATTCCTTCTTTTTCCCAGTTTCCCAGTTTACCAAATCCTCCACTTTTTCATCTCCCCTGCCTCCACCCCTTTCTCATACCTTTAGTTGAGCCTCTCAGGCAGCGTCTCTCTTTAGGCTACTTTGTTACAAAGCAGCTGCCAGAAAGCTCCACCAAACAGACTTCTGCAAAAATGGTTTAAGGTTATAGGATTAGGGCCATGACTGGGGTTAGACTCTGCCAATCCTAGTGAAGGATGCTGGATTTGCATGGAGCCTGAAAGGGGCTCAAGCCAGAGCCTCTTTCTAGAGCACATAGCACATGTAGTACTGTTCTGTACTCACTGAGAAAACGAGATGCACATCTTTGTGACAACACAAAACTGGCGATTGGTTCACAGGGAGCAAATTACTTATAAGTTACTTATGAAATGAATTTTACCTGAAATAGTAAGTTGATGTGACAGAGAGTCAAGACATGAGAATCAACAGGAAATATGTGAAATGAAATGTAGAAGGGTCAGCAGAGAGAAAACAAGAAGATGGAAAATGAGAGTGAGAAAATATTGATGAAGAAGACAGAGATTGCATTGTACACAAATAATAGATATACCAGATGAAGAAAGTGAAATACACACAAGAGGGAAGCCACTAGAAAGTAGTGAGAGAAGGAAATGCCTTGCAGAAGCTGTAGATTGTATGAGGAAGCTAAATGTGCTAGCTGCAATGAAGGACCTAACAGAACTGCATTTTGTCAGCAAACTGCTTTTCTCAGTGATATGAAAGTACATTTAGCTCAAATAGTACAGATAGTTAAAGTACTGAGCCAATATGATTGTACTCTTATGGTTTATTCTGAGTCAGCTAAGACATAAAATCCCACTAAAATGACCTCAGGTGGCTGCACTCACAGTGTGTGCTCTTGCAATATCTGTTTAAAAAAGTCTAAGACCAAATTCAGGAGGCATCCATCCTGCTTGATTGGACCACTGATAGGAAGCATCATTTATTTAAAGAAAAAGAGAAGTTAGTCAGTGTGAACGTTTTTGCATATCCTTCTCTTGGTACAAACGCACATACTGTATTTCTTCACAGAGGTCAGTGTGTACAGTCAGCCACAGTACAGCATCCCAGAGCAAGTGGTCTTTGAAGCAACAATCATTCAAATGCTCTCTTAAAGAATTACTCAGACCTGGGAGCTGCACACAATTGTAGCTGGTGGTCTTTCAAAACTGGAAGCCTGGGGACCATGGTGCTGTTCAAAGAAGTCTTAGAGGAAGCTACCATTCATGCTGAAGCAGCAGATATTAACATTCCTGACTTTATTCCAGAACAGACAAGGTGCTTAGAAATAACCTGTAAAGTTGAAGGTGCCGTTCCGCATCAGCAACTGAAGACTATCAGCCACAGAGTATAGAGAAGCATTACCCAGGCAGACTGTACTTGATTATTTTTTATGTTCATATTCAGGGGCTCCAGAGGTGTTTTGAAGGGAAGTAAAATGGAAACAGACATACACGCCCTGACAGATGCGTAAAAGTAGGATGCTGGAGATGAGCAAGCTATTAGGGTGCTCATTGTTTTCTATAAGTTTTCTGAAATTTAAGATGAGAAGCAGCTATTGACTGAACCAATGGTGTTTTACTCTGCATACTAAAGTTCCAAGAAGTACACAGGTTATACAGAGTATTTAAGAAGCAGGATGTTGTTTTTCCATTATTATTCAAATTGGTGTAAATATACAGTATTTGTACAGGGTCAGCAGACCGTGCAGAAAAGTAGATCAGAGTAGAGCATTCTTTGTCACTGTGGACTATGAAATTGTAGCAGTCTGTTGTACATTACATAAAATCTGATATGCCTTCTTCCTGATTGTTGAAAACAGTTTTCTTTGTTTAGAAAATAAGCAGGAAGAAATGGGAAATAAAATTTCAAATTTTGTTTGGAGCATTTCTGTCCAGAAAGTCTTATTATGCTCCATTTCGACTCTTTCAATCACATTTTCTTTCTCTCTCTTCTTTTGTGTGTTAGCTGAGGGGAGTAATATAGACAATGACACAGATCGCACCTAACCCGAGACCAAATCGTGTACCTAGACCACCTGTCTGGCCTGTGAAGCACTTGCGTGCATTAGTGTTCATTTTCTAAATGTGACAAACTGCTCAATGGGCAGTAATGTTATGCTCAGAGCTTCATTAAATGTGTTCTTCTGTTCTCCTGCACATTTACACAGGGTCAGGGTAGGTTTTGACCTTGAAAGTTGCTATCGTAGTTATTTTTTTAAATTACACCTAGTTCCCGACACAGTAGAAACACAAAGCACACAATGTATCACACAACAGGATACCCTTTCAACTGCTCCCCCACTTGCTCTCCATTTCAATTTGTCTCCCCTGAACATGTTGCACCTAAAAATATCAGCTGGATTTATTTCTTAGATCAATAAAAATTAAGAAGCAGGTGGCATTAGGGTTATATCTCCAGGGAATGGAGTTCTCCACAGGTTCAATCGTACGTCCGGGAAGGCAGAGGGATTAATTCTCGACCATGCACACACAACAATAATGCTATAAAACATAACCCATTGTTTTCTCTATCTAAAAGGACACAAGATGATGAGTTTCTGCTCTGATGGATTAAACACTCAGATACAAAGCTGGCTGCATCTAAAACACCATCCTCTGTTTTTAAAGGTCACAGACCAGGAGGCCTCCCTGTTTTGCGTTCTATAATTTTGATAAAGCAACATTTTTATCTGAAGTTTTACATTATATATCACACTAAACAGATTGAGAATCCACTTTTCTTTCTCATCCAGTCTTTCGCTCTCACTTAAACCTCCCTCTCCCCTACTTTTTTAGGCCCCTCCTCTGTCTCCTCCTCCATTTGTCTGAGTCATCGAGAGCATTCAGTGACTCATGCATTTCCCCCTCTCTGCATGTTTGCGTGATGGAGTGAGTGTTGTGATGAGGGTCCACTCAGCAGGCGTACAGGCTCGGCTCAGTTAATAATGGAACTAACGAGCATCAGCCCAAATGAGCTTTTAATGGGCTCTGTCTACCTGCGGCTACAAGAGAGGGATGGGGTGGAGGAAGTGTGTGTGTGTGTGTGTGTATGTGTGGTGGGGGGGCAGAAAGATGAAGAAAGGAGAAGACAAGAAAGGGAGAGGTCAAGGTAGACGAGTGGAAAAAATAAGAAGGTTCAGTTACATCACAGTTGTCTTATATTATACAAATTTGTACCTGCATAGCACATTTATATCTGACCTTGAGCTGAGTGATTTGACCTGTCTTCAATGGTGTCTATTTTAATCAATTTCCTGTAGCCTCAGACTGTGACCGTCATTGCTAATTTGGCCACAGCTCTGCTGACTTCTAAACAAGATCATAGGAGAATTTTAGTTGGATGGCCTCCTTAAAAATCAATGATTTGAATTATCTGTCAGAGCGTGTCTAATCTCATCATTAAATCGTCAACAATTGTCCACAAAACACTGGGTAGTTTCAGAAGCCTGGTTTTATGTCAGCAAATTCTCAATTAAGTGAAAAGCTTAGAAATACATCTTAAAGAAAACGTCAACCATTGTACTAAGCACATAGGTTTAGCCATGCATTTTTTTAAAGCCTCGGGAGAATCCATATCTTTCTCTTTATGTTAGTTTGGCATTAAAATAAACCTACAGAAATTTTTAAGATGACATTAATATTTTTGTTTTCAGCTTAGAGCAAAAAACTCTTTCTTGTTGGTGCATTAAGAATGTTGTGGGACAGCAATTTCAGGTATACTTAAAATTAGGGGTGGGCATAGATACATTTTTTTAATCTAGATTAATCTCACTGTAATCTTGAAATTAATCTAGATTAATCTAGATTAAAA
>JAPMOB010218385.1:0-16859 GCA_029875015.1 Lepomis gibbosus | reverse complement strand
AGCTTTGGACAGACGACCTTCTCTGTGAAGAGCTCTAAACTCTGGAACTCATTACCGTCTGACATCAAGACTGTACCTGAAATGTTTATTTCCAGGCTTACAAACTGGTTAAAGGCAAACCAAAAGTGTACTCATTTTTAATTATTGTAAGTAGGTAAGAGTTGTATATGATATGCATGTTTATACATCATGTTTATATTTTTTAAATTGAGGTAGTGATAAATGTAAATTTTATTGTGTATAAAAGCCCAACCAGGGACAGGAGTTGAAAACTAGCATTAGCTATAAACTTTATATGCAGCACTTCAGTGACAAACTTTGTTTTGACACTGTTTGTTTGCATTGTCCCAGTTAAATAAATAAATAAATAAATAAAAATAAAATAAGATGTTGGACCGATGTGTGAGACCCTGCTTTTACCCACCATTTATGTATCTTTTTTGGTGTTGCTTTGACAATGTAAATACATGTTTCAATGCCAATAAAGCCCCTTTGAATTGAACTGTTTAAGATTCTCCTTAGAGGCATGTGTTGATTTTGTGTTGTATTGTCCAGAGCTAAAGGAATTCAAACTGTAAGTGAGGCTGCTGCACCAGCAGAGGTCAGCAGACACTCCGCTAACACAGCTGACTCTCTTTGTCTCTCCTTACAGAAACACAGCCGTTAGACAGGTCATACACAAGCTTCCCGCTTCACATGACATGTCTACTGGTGCAGCCCAAACATCCAGTATTTGGCTAAAAGGTGACCAGAAACATTCATAAGTGACCTCCTCTGCTGACTGTAACATTCCGGGCCCCAGTCCTCTACCATGATTTTAAGAGCAGCAATTATATGTGAATACAGATTCATCAAGAATTCAGCAAGACACTTAACCCCTAGTTGCTCCAGAGGTGTACGACCTCTGATGTACACAGCAACTGTGAGTCGCTTCGGATAAAAGCGTCAGCTAAATGAATAAAATGTAATCAAACAAGAGCTCCAGTGTTTTTTTCCCTGTTCAGACATTAAGATGGTTTCATCAGATTCAAATTTTAATCTAATTAGCATTGCCTTTAATACATGTTGTTTAATGTAGAATAAATAGTTGACTGTACTCTTTGTGTTCACAAACAACTTTAAAAATAAGGTTTATTATTAAATATATGTCAAGTTCCCTGTAAACACCCTATAACCTGTGTTATGTTATCTAATATAATATGGTTACTTTAAAGTAGTACCACCTGGTTATGTTCTGTCATCCAAGCAAAGCCTAAAACAATGCCCAGGCAGTGTTACTGTCCATTAATGGTTTATAAAGCAGAGTTAGGATTTGAACGGCGATGTGTTTTCTCTTTGTTCTGGTTCTAGCTCCTGCTGTTTCAGTTGTTGTCACATCTGGAGTGTATAAGAGAAAACCTTTCACCTCCCAGAGGAAACAGGGTGGGATGAGACAGAGGCCAGCTTCACATGAGATTTTACATTCCAACACCAGATCAAAAATACCATCTGAATGCTGTATGTGTTGGTTGGGTGGTAATCAGCCTTTGTCCCAAAGAGACAAAAAACACAGCAGAGCTGTAATTTTGCGGTTGGTAGTGATGAAAGAATTCAGTCTTCCTGAACAGTCCTGTTTAACCCTGCAGCTGAAAGTACGCTCGTCTAGAAACCAGGTGGTTCAGTGTTCCCAGCCTGCTTGGCTCCCAGTCTCATTTGCTCAGGAATAACATATTAGAGTAATGTTCCAGGGTGGATTTTATTCGTTCACAGAGCTAAATTCTCTGTCTGGACTGTGGAGAAGAAATTCAAGTCATTCCATCCATCACCAGTCTATTCTGCGATAAAACCCTCCAATTTCCTGTCATGTAGAGAGCTGAGGGCTTTATTAAACAATGCTCCGTCTAGCTCTGCCAAAAGCAAAGACCCAGAGCAGCTCGGCCAGCCAGGATTTTGGAATCTTTTTATGTTTTTCCAGAAAAAAAAATGTTTGTGTTTTCTTGTGCTGGAAACATTCATTGTGTTAACCTGCTGTTTCACTTTACTTTCATTCTCAAGGCACAGCCCAAAACCTCACCTGTAGACTCCATCAAAGTACACCTATTACTTTATATTATATCTTAGTATTTTGGGGTCGATTTAGAAAAAGAAATCTTCTGTTGCTTCAAATAATAGAACACAGCAAGGTTTGATAAATAAAATTAGTCAGTTAAGTGACAGAAAATGAGCCGCTGGCAGTTGATATAGTAATCATTTAGCTCATTTATAAAGTATTAGTAGCCTTTTTTTATTTTTAAATAGATCTTTTGTTTGTTGCACAGAGAATGATACTCAATTCTACATCATGACTCTTCCACCTCCACTGTACTGGATGTCTGGGTCAAAATATCTGAATGGCTCTAGTGATTATTCATCACTAAAACCATTTCTGGAAAACTCTGTAGTGATCCAGTATGGTTCATGCTAGCTGTGAGTTATGTTTAAGAATTTAAGTATTTGCCTAAATCTTGTTTCATATACATATTTTGTTTTTGCCCTATAAATAAAGATTTAAGATGGTTTATATCATTGTAAAATAAATAGCCTTAGGTTTTTGTGTTGGTCAGATAAAACAAAGCGATGTGAGCGCATCACGTTGGGTTTGGTGAACATGTGATGTGCATTTATCAGATGCAGATGATGAATCAGTGATCCACTCTTAATGTAATGTCCTGGTGACCTTGGGGGGTTTAAGACGCTGAGCACGTAATCACAACATCCCTGCTGAAGACCTTTGTTTTATGTTATCCTTTCCTGTCATCTCTCTACTGTACTCTCTGCTAAATCAAAATATGGCCCAAAAATATTATTATATACTATTAAAAAAAGTGACTGATCCCAAAACATGTTAATGGACAATGTGTAAAGTTGGGAAAATGCTATTTGTGTATACCAAGAACAGTAGATTCACTTGTGAGAGGTTTTTTAACAATAATATTCTACATTAGTCAACAAATCTCATGAAACGACTAAAGCCAATGTGTTCGTTTCTCACTACTTTCACACTTCCCTACTTTGTCTGTGGTCTCAGCTCCAAGTCCATTGGTTCCTACTGTAGATGCAAATCTTTAACACCTCACAAATATATAGTTTCATGTTCGAAAAGGCTGCTCGCTGTCGTTTATATTATATATACTATATAATACTATATAACTATATATTATACTATAGTGAGTTTTCAAGCAGCAGGACGGTGTGTGTGGGACTGAGTTAGAATAATGGAGCGCTATGGCTCAGGGGAAGAAGAGACATCAGGCTGTGAGACGCACGGGACCTGTTACTAGAAATTCACTGCTGGTTGGAGTCTGCACATGAAACTGTAAGATCCGCTTAGAACATCGCCCGTGTTATGACCTCCAATATGGCCACCATGCAATATGAAGCAGAGCAGTTGGAAGGTGAAAACATCTCTCTACCTTTGCGTCTCTTCTTCTCTTCACCTCTCTCTCGCTCTGCTGGCTGGCTGAGCTGAATACATTTTTATCTCCCAGTATGTTAATGTTGTCTACCAGCCTTCCTTCCTTCCATCTATCCACGCCTTACATCTTCACTCTCCTCCTATACATTCATTGCTGTCCTCTCCTCCTCCTCCACTCCCACCCTGTGCTACTCTCGCCCTCTCCATACCTCACTGACTGGCTGTGAGAGAGAGAGAGGCAGACAGAGGCACAGAGAGAGAGAGAGTGTGTGTGTGTGTGTGTTTGACATTCTACCAGCATCCCACCCAACCTCATCTCATCCCCTCTGTCTGCTGGAAAGTCATCTCACGCACAGCTTTCAGTGACACGCCAGCCAGACTGCATTTCTCATCAAGCAAGGAAGGAAGGAAGCAAACAAAGAAAAAACTAAAAAATATTAAAGCTGCACGCAGCAATGAATGGGCTCTTGCATCACGGGCCACGGTACTGTCAGCAGTTTGGCCGATGCGCCTCTCAATTTTCATGTGCTTTGGACACAGCACAAAGCGCCACTTTCTGTGTCCCCGGTGTGGCGCCAGAGAACACCTGCTAATGATACATTGCGTCCCACACACAATGATTATCACACAGGGTTGACCTTCTGTTGCCAGCAGGTGGCACTATGACTTTAACTGAATACTGACATATAGATGTCTTCAGAGCAGGGCTCTTATCAAAAACATAAAATTTGCAACAGATTGGATCATTACAATTTCACCATCGTTTATTTCAGCATAGCTAAAGAACTATTAAATCATTTCTTGCAGGCTAAAATCAGACATAGTATTGGTAGCCAGCAAGCTAACGTTATCTAACTTGAACTAAAGCACAAACTGGCAATATATTATACATGCTTTGCAGTAATGTTAGTTTACCTGTCCAATAGGATGAAAGCCAACCCTGGGTCGGTTGTTGATCATGTCGATCTGAAGCTTTTTTAAAATTTTTTATTTTTACATTCGGTAGGGGGTGCTATGGAGCCATTTTGCCACTTCTGACATATTTGCAAAGTTTTCGGAGACGTTTAGACCAAAAATGCAATTAATTTGGAAGATATTGAAAAAAGAAGATGAGTCATTACTTGCATTCCAATGGAGTGCCCGCACAGGTCGTGGTCGGGCTCTAATAATATAAGCAATTTCAATACCATCCGTCATGTTCGGTCCCTAATACTTCCTTGCATTACAATAGGGTCCATGCACGTTTCGTGTTTGTCCCTAACAATTTCTTGCATTTAAATAGAGTCCCCACACATTTTGTGCTCGGGCCCTAATAAAAACTAAAAAGCTGGTGTATCTCTTTGACACCCCCTCAGTTTAGCAGTGAAAGTGACACCGCTCTCTCTGGGTGATATCTGTTCAGAGCGAAAAAAAACCTGTAAGTGAGGCTGAAATCAGTTTCAATCAGACTGGGGTACAGTCCATACTCCTACAGGAAGTTTTTGACCTAATCATCAGAGGCCTTCAATACTATTTTGTCTTCATTTGTGAATACTATAGCAAGTCATGACATCTATTCTTATTTTTAGAAGAAGTTTGGTCTACTCAAAAATTCCAGCAACTTGCAAATGACTTGTACTAAACATGTTGCAGAGAAACATGGTTTCACTACAGAATGTTGCTGAATTCTGTTGAGGCGTGTTTGGTGGTTGTATGTGGTTATATAATCTGGCTAGATCCACATAAGCATACTGAACATTCCTCAATCTAATATGAAGACTATGGCTTTTGCCATTGGGGCCCCAAGACAACCTGCCCAATGAGAGCAGGCTCTCAAGCTGTTTTTTCTTATTGTGCATGTAACACTTCTGGTTTTCTGAAGCACAGGGTGACCCTAGCTTGGACATAAAATGTTTTACATAAGGTCTACTAACTAGCTTCTACCAGGAATGCTTTCATCTGCATTTCACATGGCTCCTCTGCAGACAGATTTTTCTCAGTTGTCTAAAGACAAACAACAATAACAAATGAACAAACTCCATCCACGAAGAAGCCTGTGAGATACGTCTGAAAGCTACAGAAAAATATAGATCTGCACAGTGTGTGTACGTGATTATGTGTCTGTGTGCGTGCATACCAGCTTCACCAGCATCAGTGCTCTGAGATCTTCTGACGGCCGGGTTGGCTGAGTGGGAGCTGTACTGGTAGAGCTGGTTCCCCCCACTGTCATCCTGCTGGCTTATCTGTGTTAGGTCGTGCATACTCAGGCTACGCAGCTTCTCTGTGATGGCACCCTGACCCTGTGACACACACACACACACACACACACAAACACCAGTTAACATTACATCACCAGCAAACAGCACTTCAGACCTCTCAGAGATCAACAAGACCAAACCCAACATACTGATGAATGAGTGAGTGTCAACAGACTGTACGCACAACATCTACAGACAGCGAAACGTCTGGTGTTTCTGGCTGGATATATAGAGGGCTGGAGGCTTTAGGCTGTTTTGGGTGAGGTGGATTTTTCATTGCAGTTAAAGCGAGACCTACGTCATTGTTAGATGATTAATATTCTATTGGTTGGGTGCAGCTTTTAAACCAAACAAGACGCAACTTTAGAGCTGTGAGAGAAAACTGAGCAGAAAAATATGATTTGCATTAGGGCAACAGATGGTCCACATACTGTACTGTGACCATGTCTTGGACTTGCATCCTGTCCACCTAATATTACAACTTTAAAACTATTATGTTTTTTTTTCTTGTTTCAGAATGATTTTCCCTTTAGAGTAGCCATACTGCTGTAGAGCTAATGTTGTGCTAATATGTTTTAATACATGGGAACTGCTGTGGTCAGATGAAATTTAAAAAAATAAGCACTAGGTCTTTGCTGCATAACATATGATGATTACTGTGTATCATCTACACTAGAACTAGTCTGACATGTTTACTAGTTTACTTTAGCTGAAGCTGAGTAGACTTTGGCCAAAGACTCACATTGTTCCAAAAACAACATTATGACTTTTCCAATGTTGTGGAGTAGGCTCAGAGTACTATCTGTTCATTGACTTGACCCATGGTCATAACATCCATGAGGCAAATAAATAAACCTCACTGAAAACCCGGCCTCTTTTAGCCTGCTACAGCTAACAGCCCCAAATCAGAATTTGGGGGGTAATTATTAACAGAAAATGAGCTTTTTGAACTGCTGTCTTGCCACAGAGCTTTTTATCTAGCTTGTAAATACAACTGTAAAAACTGACTAGAGTGTGACACAAAATGCAACAAGTGTGGGGCAAAAATGCTGTGCACAAGGATTGGTAGTGACAATGGCAACTGTGAAATTCATGTCCCAGCTGGCAGTTCATGAGGTCAGACACAGAAATGTCAGTTTTTTAATACTTTTAAGCTGCCACCGCTCAGAGACATGCAGTTGAGAGACAGACTTGCCCAGAGCTTCAAATGCATGCTGCATTAACACAATGTACATAGAAAGAAATTTGGAAATATGTGTGGTTAATAAAACAACATGGATACTACTCAAACCTGAGCCAAAGAATTGTTTTTTACAGGATTTCCAATAGTAAAGATGATAAAGAATAGCAGCCAATCAATCAATAAGATCATCAGATCAGCCAATTCAACATTAAATCACTGATCTTGTTGTCCCTAAAAAGCCTACTGGAGTGTGTCTAACATGTGTCTTTGGTCTAAAACACATTTATAAAAAATGGACCTAATATAAAAATAGATACACTGAAGCACAGAAAATGTTCATTAGGGATATTATTGAAAAGAAACCAAAATTCAACAATGACGGAGAGATCTTCGTGGAAACAGTTCAAAAAATGAGCAACAGCAACAGGATAAGGGAGAAAAATGGAAAAGGAAACAGGGAGAAATGTCAAGTGTTATAATGAAATCAAAGGTTTAAACACAAGTAAAAATGTGAAGGATATAAGAGAAAAATGAGGTTGTAAATATCGACTGTGTGTGCAAATGTGGTTGATCCTTTACTACAACACCAAGTACAAAACACAAGTAGCCCCGTGATTTATTTTCAGCTACCAGGTCTGGTAAAATAACAGAAATGAAAATGAAATCAAAGGATGGGGAACATGTCATGGGAGAATAATGCTGGTATGAAATGGAAATGGAACGTTCTGTCCATGCTGCTTACACTGACTGTTTTTTACCTCCCAGGGTAGCCTGCTGAAGCACAGAAACCCTGAGGAAAGAAGGATGTCAGTACAGAGAGAGAAGGAGAAACAAAGTCACAAGAGGGTTAGGTAGTAGGCAAGTTGGGACATATCCTCACGACATCCTCTTGACCCACAAAATTCCCACAGAATTCTAAACCTTACTAAGTAAAAGTATGTAAGTATTAGAGCAACTTTTACTTAAAGTATTCAGTGCAGTAAAATACCCCATGTTGTTTCTAAAATATTAATTAATATTACTGCTGCATTAATGTTTTTTTGCATTTTACTGCAGTGAGTTGAGCTCAGTTTAACTACATGATATACTGTTAGGCGGTTTAATCTACAGCAGTGAATCATATTCTACAAGATCATCATGTTTGCACAATTTGAGAACTTCATTTAGACACTGTGTATATCAAGATATATATTGTGCATTGTGGCACAGCCTAAAAATATGGGTCATATGGCCCGGCCCTAGCAATGTACCAATGATGCAATAAGAGTCTGACTTAGACATACAAGGAAAACCAAAAGAAAAACAGCAGGATATATTCATGCCACAGTAACTGTATGGGAGCAAAGCCACAAAAGACAGACGTATTTAGCCCATGACCTACATAGTGCATGTCCTATACATTACTACTGCTGAGCATTTGTGAAAGCATACCATTGTTTAAGACTGTCTAAGTCAGTATATAAAATAGGTTCTGTAAAAAGTGTCACTAAGAAAGCATGCATGTTGTGATAAGGATTAGTAGGACTTTCTTTCTTTCTTTTTTAAAGGCAGCCAACTAACACATTGCATTGCCTGCCCGTTATCTTGCATGCACCAGCAAGGAAGACTTTTCAAAATAAAATAAAAAAATCTGTATTACCATGCTATATATTGAAAACCAGTGGAATGGAAACCAAAGACTGACTGGATCGTTTAAAATCTATCTACGGCTTTGGAAAATAGTCATGTAAAAAAAGAAATACAATAAAAATAAATAAATGACTCAACAGCCCAAATTGGCAAAAACATATTTGTACTAGAATATTCTGATTGAGGGTGTATTCCATCAGCTGCAGGTGCGTCATATGGGCGTGGCCAGAGGTGAGTCTTGGCACAGTTCCAGCTCACAGACCAAGGAGCAGGGCAATAGCAGCAGCATTTGATGAAAGCAGTAAAAAAAAAAAAAAAAATAGGTTCAGAAAACCAGTCTGCTTTTTCACACCTGTAGAGACTTTACAGATGCAATTTAAATCAGCCTCAGGCTACATGCACATCAATATGTATGTATGCTGCATGCATAATAGAGGATGGTGGATATAGTGGCTTGAAATGTGAGAGTCTCCAGAATTCCTTCTCAATAAAATCACACGCAAAAAAGGCTGGGTACCCATGGTCTAAATGCTGAGATGCATTTGTGAACCTAACCATGGCTCCAGTCTCAGCAGAAATCTTTCAAAGCGCTCTCTGAGCTGTTTGGTTCAGTCTGTCGGGCAGGTTCCGGCAGATGGATTTTATGTGCGATGCAGTAGGTTTTATTGTACAAACCGAGGTTAATCAAATTCCAACTAAAAACAAGAAAAGCTTTTAAAGGATTTGAAATAGCATAGTGACCTAAACAGTGATGATAAACCAGAGGGAGAGGAAAGATGAGAGAAACAGTAATGGCAAGGAGAGGCAATAGAAATAAAAGGAAGAGAACAGACAAAAAGACACAAAGTGTGGTAGAGAGAGAGAGAGAGCGTGAGATAGAATGTTGGAGAGTGAGAGAGGCATAGCTCTGAAGCAGTGATTAATGCTGTGTTTAATGTAAGCAGAGACAGGAAGGTTTTTAGGTCCCACAATGGTGTCACTAAAGGACACGTACACTACAGTGAAGTTTGAAGTACAGCTAACCATGTCTTATTTCACACAGTCCCACCCTTGGCATTGCAACATCTCCTTTGTTTCTATACATAAACACACTCAGCTCAAGTGTTTTCACTAGACTAACTTTTGTTGAGCTAAATGTTAAGTCCAATAAAGAGTAACAGTGGCCCAGTTATCAAGAGTGAGCTGGAACAGCGTGATGGTGAACCAGAGGCCATTAGTAATGAAAGTATCATTTCCTCTTCAGAATTCCTGCATTTACCATGGTTTCAGAAACCTGGCTTTGTGATCCTGGCCCTGGTTTTGACACACTTTAAAGTACTGTATAGATATTTTTGCATGTAAAAATCTGACACAGGTCTCTGATCACTGTCATGTACGTAGGTCCATCTTCAGCTAGAGTAAAATAACTTCTGACAGTAACTGGAAACACTAAAACACATTCAAATTAAAGTTAAACAAATAGTGGAAATGCAGTTAAATTCTGTGTTATCAGTGATAGTCTCAGTGCTCAGTGTCTGGAGCCCACCCACATCATCCAACTCGAAAGATCATCATCATCATTTGTTTTTCTTCAAAAATGAGTAAAATGCATACTGATTTTCTTCATTTTGCTCAAACTATTCCAAAAGCGTAACTCATGACTGCAGTCTCGTGTCAAGCTAAATGATATATGTCCTAGATGGCTTCAGCAGGGAAGGTGGAGAAATTAATTTGACTTTCTTTTTAGTAGTAGATTCCCACTGCCTGAGATTACCTCAGTGCAGCGAAGCCTCAGACAGGAGATCAGCAGGGATTATGTGATACACACAGGTATTCATGCAAGGCTGATGAAACCAGCACACACACTGACTCTGCTCTGAGTGGGAGCTGAGGGACAACAAGAGGCTTCAGAGACACACTCACAGTGGATATGTTTGCATGAGCACTGTGTTTTAGATACAAGTTCAGATTTTAGTCAGGATCAGCTGTAGCATTTAATCCATCTCTCCTGCATTCACTTACACACCGATAACGCTTTTCCTGTCTGTGTTCTCTTAAGTGTGAGTTAGTGGGCCATGGGAGCAAAGTGAGTACATTCTGTGGCACAGGTAGAATTTGGCAAAACAATCTGCTGGATAGCTTCACAATATAAAATAGATATACTGTTAAAGCTAAAGCTTTCATTGTTTTCTTACAAAGCCAGATAGAAAAGTGAAAACTGACTTTCAAAGTATTTAACCTTTAATTTGATGAAATACCAAAAGAGTGAGGTATGGAGTACAAACTGCATTAGTCATGCTATTGTGGGTCTTTGGTAAATATATAAAGGGAGCTTAAAAGAATAAACAGGCAGTATGTAAGAAAATAACAAAATAAAAGTAGCACCTTTACACAACTATCTAATAGAATAGAATATTTAGTGCATGCATGAGTGGGAGAAACTTGCCTTGACAGCTGCAGTGACCGCGGCCGTGGCTGCGATGCTCAGTCCCTGCTTGCCAAAATTGACCATGGTTTCATAGCTCCTCTCTTTGGCCTGAACAATATACTCGTCTATTTCCTACAAGGAGAGACAATCAATAACACTTTTATAGAAGACAGTCTGAGTAAAAATGTAGCGCTACTATAATATCTTCAACAGCAAATAATCTATGTATACAGAGGCAGACATGGATGGATAATCTTACCCTCTCTCTGGAGGACAGCAGAGGGTGCAGACACTTCCTGTAAATGAGACTTGCTCCACGGGTGTAGGGGGACAGCAGCCAGATCACAATGGCTATCTTCAGCTCGTAGTACAGAGGAAACCTGGGAAGGCGCACACGAGCGCGCGCACACACACACACACACACCATCATTAATAAGGGCTGGTATAAACTCATGTTAAGTCTCAACCGCAAGTCCAAGGAGCTAGTTCTTTTCCAAAACAGGAATACATGTTGCAAAATAGCCACCGAATGGCCTGTGCTGCTCCTGTACAACGGTTTGTCCCCCCTGTGTTTCCCTCCATGGTTGGGGTTTGGACTTAGGCTGCCTTTTCACATACAGATACAATGTTGGGTGAAATACAGAACAGATTGTCACCCCCCCTCCAAGGAAATCTCAACTTCCCCACACCACACCAAATCGCCTGGATGGGGTTAAAGCAACATTACGTAAGATTTGCTGTTTGTGCAATGTGGCGCCCCTACAGCTACAGGGTGTTATTCACCGCTGCTGTAAACGTGCATTTGTTATTATTAGCTTACATGAGATCAAAAACTAGCAAGTCGCCAACTTTGCTAACACAGTTAAAACATCAAGCAAGCGCAACAATACAAGACATAGCTGTGTTACCAAAGTGCTTTTAGGCAAGTCCTGCCACTCGTCAGCCATATGTCAAACTAACAAGACCAGGCCCCTATCTAAATGAATGGGGAGAGAGCCACAACTGCACTTTCACTGGTCACCGGAATATAAAAGACAACATGTATAGAATCAGCAATAAAATCTGATAAAAATTGCTAAAAACTTTTTGATGACTTTGCCCCAAAATAAGGTTTAAAAAGTTTTTCCCACCGGTACTTCTACTACGCATGCGTGGTAGTACTGACACGTGTAGTAGATCCTTCCATCGGTGGAACCACACGATTGGCTTAATACTTTTCCCTGCCTCAACGGTTAAAAGCAGGCAACTGGCTTCTAGTAGGAGGGACGAGATAAACGTCATCTTTGACATCAAGGGCTATCTCTATAGAGTTGTATTGAGGATTCTTAAAGTGGCGTGTCTCCTCTTAAAACGTCTCTGAATGAATACTAGCTCAGCATCTGCCTTGCAGGCTTTTATTTCACAAAGCTCTTGCCAAAGTCTGGCAGCCTCTTGCTTGGTCACTTCCCTTTTCTCTTTTTAGCTTTGTCTGCAAACGTCCTCTGCGTCTTTGCCATTAGCTAATGTTATGTCCATAGAGGCTATTGAGTCTGGATATGATGCTTGCTCGCATGGCATGACACCGGTGATGCTCTCAACCCGTAGCAGAATAATGTTGCTTGAAATTTGTGTGGGTTCATAAAAACTTAAAGGAGACCTATTAGACTGCTTTTTCAGTCCTATATTGTAGTTCTGTGACTCCTGTATGGCAGTTCTGCATGATTCAAAGTTAAAAAAAATAATAATTTTCTGTCTTAAACTGGCTCTTCATGTAGGCCTTCATTTCAGCCTCTGTCTGAAACAAGCTGTGGATGCTCCTGTTTCTTTAAGGACCCCCTCTCAAAGCCCACTGTCTTCTGATTGGCCAAGACCTGAAGCATGTTACCAGGCTGTTATTGTTGCTGAGCAGTACAGGCAGCCTGAACATTGCTGTGCTGTTGCTGTGCGGAACAAATGACCTTATATGGAATATCGGCTTTGTCTAGCTCTGTGTGCAGTAGAATGGAGCTGTTGGTAGAAAAACCTTTTCAAAACAGAGCGTTCAGAACAGGGGAAAAAATCTGAGGTTTTTGCTCACAGGGATTTCTTTTACCTCATTATTTAAAGCTTTGGCCGTGTTTAACATGAACATAATACGTCTCCTTTAAGGGGAAATAAGAAACTGGTGGAGAAACAGACTTTGACATTGACTGCGAGCATTGCTCTCAATTCTCCACTGGAATATACACTTGTATCTCTTATATCTTGCATGTTCTCATAAATGTTAAAAAAAAAAAACTAGCAGCAATACTTTTTCCACTGCTGTCTGTCCTTAGGGGTCGTACTTTGACGAAGTGCAACTACTGCACACAGAGATTACGCTGCAACCCTGTTTCACTGCTGCCATCTGCAGCTCGCTCGCTCAATAATGGACCAATTTCAAAAAATATTACAAACATTAGACAGAAAATGGGGTCCAGGGTGAAAAATAACAAAGTTACCCTTCATGTTCCTGCCGGGGAAATGTGTGTTTATCCACACATTTGTCTAGCCATCATCCTCATTACAACAAGACTATTACTATTTCGTTAAATGAACAACTGAAATTCCATATATTATCATAATAATTAATCTCCAAAACACAGAGTACATATCAGAGGACTGTTTGGACTATGAGTATAAGGTTCAGATTAAAAAAGTGATACAGTCATGTGTTTATTTGTGTGTAACTTACCATGCCAGTGTTAGGTCTGTGATTGTTTCCAGCACAGTGTAGAGGGCAAAAACAATCCAGTACATCATCCATCTCACCTACAAAGACACACACGCAAACAGAAAGAACACTGAACAATAGAGCTAGACCAATAAAGTAACCAGATATTAGCTTACTGGTATATATGCTGGCTGGGAAGCAAAAGTAGAAATGCAGAAATACACAACAAGAACTGGGGTCATTCAGAAACGGTGTCTCCATCATATAATCTGTCAACTACAGAACACTGACAAGACGGTATGTATCTTTGTCACAGTTCTTTACAAAAATAATCTAAGACTCACAATCCATATCAAGATTGTTTTTAAAAATGACAACGGACTGTAAATCATCTTTGGATTTTCAAAATGTCCATACCTGCCTCAAAAATTTAATATTGCTCGGTTTATAACAACTTTATATCCTGTTTAAAACATTTTAGAGGCCTTAATTATTCAGTACTACACTATTTCACCTGTCTTAAGAGTTTGAAGACAAAAGCAAGATTAGATGACATGTTTTTTCACTGACCTAATGATGCTGTATTAATACAAAAAAAGTCTTAATTGCTTTCCAAAACATGATTTTTGGGGATGTATGAATATTTGCATACATAATATATTTTCGTGTCATCTTTTGTGGGTTAAGAAAATCCACTTGCAGACACTTTAATTGCTTGATATTTTAATATTCATCATCACCAAAGCTGGTAAAAGTCAATTCTGAGTGAGCACTCACTACTACTGAATGAACGCGTCTTGAGTGACTACGTGATCACATCTCACTTCTGCGCTAGATATGCAAATGAACATGTACATAAATTCTGTTTGCAAAGACCAAATATGTTTTTAAACCTGAATTTGAAGAATTTACAGTTTACCGGACCAAAAATGAGGCAAGAATTAAGTTGCAAAAAGCAAGGCCTCAGTGGGTCCTCAGTACATAGTCAGCGCATTAACACCTGTAGCTCTACTCAAGGCCAATTTATACCTCTGCGTCGAGGCATGTGCTGTCGTAAGCATCGCCCTGCAATTACACCGCCAAAACACTAGTTGTCGGTGGGGTTTCTATGTTCCATTGTGCTGCGGTTCTTCTTCGTAGGTGTAGGCTACTACGATCAATGGAGAGTGAAACTGAGCATATCGTGTTGGAGTTGGAGCTGATCAATGTTAAACAGAAGTTACTTTTAGTGAAATTACTAAAACGCAGACATGAGAGAAGGCATTGGAGGAGATGGCATGTATGACCCTTAAACTGGTTGAGGCAGAAGGAGACAACAAGCTGGAAATGCGATGCTACCAAGCCGACCAACCACAGTGACAGTTTTTGAGGAGGTGCACATCAGCCTACAGTGTAGGGTATGTAGCTACGGTGTACCTAAAATGTAGTTTCCACACAGGAGGTATAAATGGTCTTGTTTTAAGTGTATCCAACAGGTGAACATGGTCAGTACTTACGGACTTTCATATCTCAATTTAAGTCATTTTAATACTTGGTAAGGCCTTGGTGTCACAGAATGAGAGCATTAAATGGTATTCTTCCCCTTTCTTTCTCCTTTTATCCTGCACCTCTTTCCCCCCTCAGGCCAGTAGTGAAGGGCAAACTGAGGTTTAGGATTGTTCCTCTTTGCTTTTATGCTTTCTGCTGTCCTCCCTGCTCTTTTGCTCTCTCGCTCCCGCCATCCCTCTGTAAGAGCTTTCCAGACTTCAGGCTGGATTTCCATATCAAAGCCGGCAGTACACAGTGGCAGACAGACAGTCACATGGCAGGCTGAGGTATTAGCCAGACCCGACCGCTGCTGCATGACTGAACACACACTGACACTAGCTAATGAAATGTCAGTGTGTACGTGTGTGTTTCTGTGGAACTGAGGGAGTAAAGTCTGTTTGAAAGAGAGAGGGACACAGAATACAAACACTCACAGTCACCTGTTTCACAAGCACAAACGCCTGCAGTCTCACACACACACACACACACACACACACACACACACACACCATTACTGCTGGACTGGTTAATTGGTGACCTCATAGTGAACTTCCCCCATACTCACACAGGCTCGTGGGAATGATAAATGTTAAGGAGAGAGAGAGTGAAACAGAGCCAGTGAGATGGAGAGGACATCTAATTTATATGTTTCAATCTACTTCTGCCTCGCTCCCTTTTATCTTTCATTTCATACCCCCTTCTTTCTCTCTCTGTCTCTAACAGCATGTTTCCTATCTGTCCCTCCCTCCTTCATCTCATCAGTAGAGAGGCCATTAAGATGTGACCTCAGTGAAATATACAGCAGCCATTTTGCCTTCCTGAGGCAATAGCAGACATTTACTGGCCCCATCTGTGAATAACTGTCTTCCATTAAAAGAGAAGGAAAAAAAAAAACACCTGACATCAGCGCTTTACAGCCACCGGGCCCACTGGTAATGCTAAACTTGGTAGACAGAGCATGAAGACAGAGCTGAGCAGCAGGGTGACTGACCTGTAGTACATGCCGACAGGTTTCATTCAGCACAATCACTACTAAATTTTTTTTAAAGAATTCTGGTGCTATTATCATTATCCGTTAATCAGGAAGTAATTTTCTTGATTAATCGATTAGTCAATAAAACATCCCAAAACAACTATCCCAATTTCCAAAAACACAAGATGATAATGAAATTGTTGCTTTGTTCATATTCAGTTTACTATTAAGGATCAACAGATTACCGAGTAACCAATTAGACAGATGACTGATATTTGGAAACTGTAAAATTTTTAATTTTGGTGTCAAAATTTACAACACGAACACAAAACTTTGTTGAAAATAACAAGTTTAAAGTTAATTGTCATCTTTATAAATAGTAAATTAAGTGAATTATAGATCCATCCCAGAGAAGGACTTGTTAACTATGGATTGGCTTAGGATTTTATTGAAACATTTATTGATACTTTATTGGTTCTGTTCTCTCTTTACTCTTGTTTTTTTTAAAAAAGAATAAATTCAGAACAACAGAATATTTTATAATAACTGTTTTCAGAGCACTTTATAAAAGTACAGTTTACAGCAGCTGAAGTCACTTTATAAAATCAGTATCTCACTGGAAACAAATAGAACATGTAAAATGAATGCTCCTCCTCCTCCTCAAGTAATAGCTCAATTTGAAGGTACGTAGCATCTCAGCTAAACAGGCTACAGACAGAGAGATTTCGTTTTAGCATGTTTATAACAAACTAGCTATTAGCCGAGCTAGCTTGTGTGACAGCTGCATATTAAAAGATGG
>JAPMOB010218382.1:0-29631 GCA_029875015.1 Lepomis gibbosus | reverse complement strand
GCATTCTTCACGTTCTTGAATATTTGAGAGTTTAGCTCACTGTCTAGTTGGAGTTACCACACCTCAGCGAGGACAGTACAAGGTGCCTTTAAAGAAAATTTCCCAATCACATTTTCTTTTTTATTTGAGACCTAGGCAAATGTTGAGCTCTGTCAGAGGACCAGAGTATGTGGCTGCTTATAGCATTTTAAAATGCTGTTTATGACTTAGTGTCATACACATTGTGTTGAAGATGACCGCCTTCATTTCAAAATACTTTATTTATTATTATTACTTTATTTTAATTGGTAGCCACCAAACGAAGGCCATTACTGTGATGATGAGGAACCTTCAACTTGTTTTTGGAGCCTGGCTGCAGTTTTTTGCACTCACCAGGAGTCAGGCTGCTTAAGATGTACCAATACAGGAAATCAAAGATTGAACATGATATAAGGTTAATAGACCAAAGCATGAATAACTCTAAATGTTTCCATGTTTCTCATTTGAAGTAGATACCTTTTTTAGAGTTACATCCTTACTGCAGACACAGTTCACAGGGTCACTTTGATGAGGTGTTTATGCCTAAAATAAAAAAATGCATATAACGTGACCAAAGGAAAAGCACATGAAAAAGATTAAGTGAACTTCACTTAATTTGTCAAGGCAGATGAGGCCTGTTGAGACTTGAAATTTAGTTTTTTGCAGACGCTGATCTAATGTTTTTCACCTCCCCTGGTGAAACTTTTTTTGGACTACTAGTTTTTTAACTTCCGAAAATAATCCTTCTAGATTCATAGAGCACCATATTTCATTCGACTTTTTAGATGCTAAATACTAAAAAAGTTCTGGCCTATTTCTCTGTTGTCCGTCAAGAAGGATTAATGATCAATGGAAAAAGGTTTCATGATGAATGGTATCAAAGTCTGCACCAAAATTGAGCATCAATCCCGTCGAACCTTTCCCCACTTAGTAGTCCTAAAAAGTGTTGTGTACTATAATATCTCTCTTTCTCTCTCTCTCTCTCTCTGGATGTATATGGATATACACATAATGTAGAGAGGGTTATTATAGGAGGGTTGCAGTGCACAAACCCCACAAAGATGAATGCACATTTGAGAGTTTGAGAGTCATGGTTAATGATACTCAGTGTCAGAAGCTTTAAAATCTTAGATCTCATGCAGCTTATGTTTTTTGTTTTGATTGTTCTTTCCAAAATAAATTGAAAATAATATGAGGGGATTCAGAGCTTGTTCATGTAGTGTCCAAGTTGGATAAGCAAAAGGTCAAAACGGTTTGCAAGATCCTTTTTATAAGATGTGTATGCTTTATGTTCACAGTAAACACATAACAGGGAGTTTATAATCATATTCAACAGACGATTATTTATTTAATTGCACACACACTCATATATACAGTACTGTTGAAAAGTGTTAGTCCTGGGAAAATGCTATAAAGTAAAAATGCATTAAAAAACATGTTAATAGATTATATGTATCAATTAACAAAATGCAAAGAGAGTGACCACCCTTTGCCTTCAAAACAGCATCAATTCTTCTAGGTACATTTGCACAAAGTCAGGGATTTTGTATGCATATTGTCAGTTGTATAATTAAACAATTGTACCAAATAGGTGCCGATGATCACCAATTCAGTATTAGGTTGAAACACAATCATTAACTGAAACAGGACTAAAACTGGGTGAGGAACAGTCAAACTCAGCTATCAAGGTGAGTTTGCTAAAGACAGTTTACTGTCAAGTCATACACCATGGCAAGACTGAGCACAGCAACAATCAAAGGGTAGTTATTCTGCATCAGCAAGATCTGTCCTAGGCAGACATTTGAAAGCAGATCAGAATTTCCAGAAGCACATAGAAATGTGCAATGTTGAGGACCGTAGATGCAGTGGTCGGCCACTTACTCTGTAACTTACTGTAGTAGATGAAAGACACATCATGCTTACTTCCCTTCACAATCAGAACATGCCCAGCAGTGCCATTAGATCAGAACTGTCAGAAAACAGTGGGACCCTGGTACACTCATGTACTCTCTGGAGAAGTCTGGTTAGAGGTGGCCGTCGTGGAAGACTTGTGGCCAAAAAGCCATACCTCAGACATGGAAGAAAGGCCAAGTGACTAAACTATGAATGAAAACACAGGAACTGGGGTGCAGAAAAATGGCAGCTGGTGCTCTGGACTGATGAGTCAAAATTTGAAATATTTGACTGTACAGCAAAAGGCAGTTTGTTCCACATTGGACTGGAGAGCGGTATGAGAATGAGTGTCTGCAGGCAACAGTGAAGCCTGGTGGAGTCCTTGAAAGTTTGGGGCTGCATTTCTGCAAATAGAGTTGGGGATTTGGTCAGAATTAATCGTCTTCTCAGTGCTGAGAAGTACAGGCAGATACTTATTCATCATGCAATACCATCAGGGAGGCATCTGATTGGCAAATCAAATTTATTCTGCAGCATGACAACAACCCCAAACATACAGCAAAAGTCAGTAAGAACTATATTTGGCATAAAGAAGAACAAGGAGTCCTGGAAGTGATGGTATGCCCCACAGAGGCCTGGTCTCAAAATGATCAAGTCTGTCTGGGATTACATGAAGAGAGAATCAACTGAGGCTGCCTAAATCCACAGAAGAATTGTGGGTAGTTCTCCAAGATATTTGTGTTTGTTTGTGTGTGTCTCTCTTTGTAAATATAATGTATAAAGCATGGTGGCCCACTGGATAGCACTGTGGCCTCACAGCAAGAAGGGCCTCTGTTCTCCCTGTCTGTGTGGGTTTTCTCTGGATGCTCCGGTTTCTACCACTCTCAACAATGTTCCCCTGTCAGTGCCACTGACCAGTGACACCTGCACAGATATGGAGCTGGTCCCTGGGCTCTGCATAGTGGCTGCCTGCTCCCTTGAGGGATAGGTTTAATGTAGAGAATGAATTTGTTTACATTTATGTGTATGTGACAATAAAGCACACAAACACACACACATAACATTAAACATGAATAAACACCTCATCAATATAATATAAATACAGCTTATTTTTCCATTTTTGTCTGAGCATCGGGCTATATAGGACACAAAAGGTCTTTGTAGTGGGATACAGATTAAATCAATTTATATGTGCTTCCTAGCTGCTATTTAACACCATACGTTGTTAAAATATGAGTAAAAAAAGGAAAAAAAGCAGTATTGTCTTTGTTTTCTAAAAGAAGTATGAGCATTCTGTTTCTGTCAGGATTTCTCATAGCTCTTTCAATTGTTTCAGAGCCTTCGTTCCACTTGAGGCCCCACCAGGTCAGAATTCTACTCAATGGGAGAAAGTACAATATCTTTTTGAGGAGCTTGGGAGTAGTCGTAAGTATATCCTCCTTATCCTTTAGAAAATGCTTCCTGTAATTTTCAACTTGGGTCTTATTTTTATAGTTGTAGCTACCACAACTATCAGGTTTTATTTTATTTCTTTTTATGTCAGAGTACTTAATCCATTCCACCTTTTACCTTTATTGGTCATGTACATTTCTCTCTTGAGGCCACATCCACGGCTACGTCCATTGCTCCTCTCCATTCTTCATACTGCATTATTTCCTGCGTCTTTCGGTTATACAGCCTGATTGATGAGTATAAAGTCTAAAGGTTTGTTTAGACAGAATGGGGAGCAAATTTTAGATAGGGTGCAATTGCAGGTAAAACTAAAAGAAACAAGTTGTCACAAGATACTGAAAACTGACAGTGACTGTTTTGCACGAGTTGGAAATGTTTGATGTACAAATCCATCTAGGTGACTAATGTATGTGAGTTGGTAGATTTTAAAATGAGTATGGCGAACAAGGAGTTTGCTCAGGTATAGTGTATCTTTATAGTACCCATATGCTTATCATGTAGTCAGTTTTCAGTGCATGTAGCTACATGTAAGATAATAGAAAACCTGTTACATCATGACTTTAGTGATTCATTTTCACCACAGAGCTGACCAAAGTAATCATGTTGAGTTCTATGTATTTCAGCCTTCATTGATTTGATTGGTCAGGAATTAAAGTGGGATAATCTGGTGAGCACTCATGGACCCACCTCTGTTTTGATGTCACTGGAAGTGCTGACATAGACAAGAAGTTACATTAACATGATATTCCCAGATATTACGGCCTATTTCTTATTATGGATTCACTTTTCCATTCACTTTTCCGCCAAGTCCTTATTACATAACTCAGTAACTGTATGTACCAGTATTTCAGAAACAGTCACTTCATAGCCCAAATATCAATCTGAAATAAGAAATTAAATATACCAGTTGTAGTATTTATGGTTGACTGTGATTCATGGAAGACACCTTCACTTGTTGAACGTCGCTTTGCCTGTGCGTATGCTCATGCTAATGCAGGGTGTTGCCAAATGTGGGCTCCTAACAGTCTTCTGGCCTTTTGCCATCTGGGGATCAAGGAGGAAGGTGAACCATCTGCCTCTCTTCACAATAGTAGACCCCTCATCCTCTCCCTAACCTTCCTTCCTTGGCACAGGGGGAAATTGCTCGGCTGCTGAGAAGTAAATGAGAGGATCATCCCTTTTCTAATCCCTCATCTCTTCTCTTTCCAGATGGGAGGTTAATTGTGTAAAGGAAAGGCACTCTTGCCACATAACCCTGGTGACTGCATTGCAACGAATGTTCATTAAAGCCACAATATCTTTAGTGGCTCCTGCATTACATATCAGTAGCTATTGATGTTGGTATTCAAGAACATAGAATACAATCTTGTATTTTGTCAGCCACTCCTCAAGGTGGAGAGGAGAGGGTTGGAGTAGTCCAGCTTAGCTTGGAAGAATACTTAAGCAAGATTCTTACCACTTAACTTTTCTTGCCTATTCTCATTGTCAATGAGAAAAGAATAAATACACTCATAACTGACCCTGAAACATGCTGAAGTCTATGTACAATGTGTATGAAAAAATCTAAACCATAGCAATTATTTCTGCCAGTGTATTTTGCTCTATTCACCCCTGATAGCTTATAAAAGAAAAGGACTGTATTCCAATATTAGCCTGGAGTTATTGCATATTGTCCTGTGTAAGAACTACTGTGTTGTAGAAGTGGTAAGACAGTTCATATATCTGACCCTGACTCAGGGGCATGAAGATATTACCAAACCATAATTGAATTAAAACTAAAACAGTGAAACGATAAATATGTAAACAAACAATAAGTAAAATTATAATACATAGAAAAAAATCATGTTAAAACATCTAACAGGTGTTTTTCCTAATCCTGCACTGTATACTCCATGACTCAGTGGTTGGGGTACTAGAGAGGGTACCACCTAAGGACTCCATAGATCTGCTGAGGACATCAGTGCCCGAAAGATTTTGTCCTTCCAGCAATTGATTCAGTTAAATTAATCTCCGCTCTTTCGCTTACTCTCTATTTATATTTTGTGTATTGGTATTGAAAATTCATAGAATAGTCATCATAATGCAATGACTTCATCTGTATCTGGTTTCAGTGTTTCACAGGCCAGACAACATTTTGTGCAAAATAAAATTTTTGTGCTTAGACTTGTCAGTAATCCATTCTGAGAGAAGTAGGGTTTAATAATTGAATTGTAATAAAGTGTAACTAGATAATGAAAAATCATAAATAAGACAGTACAGTATACAGAATATAAATACATTTGCAGAACTATGCATATGCCAAGTTTTAAATGTGTCTTGAAAGCCTTAACCATTATATTCAATACATTATCTTGTTTTATTCTAATCTGCCCTTTCATCACCTTGTTCGTTTCTGAAATGACAGCAACTGTGAAAAATGTCACATGCAGTCAGTTTTACATTCAGAGTCTTGTATATTTTTTATTTAATTGAACCAAAATGGTGAAACTGAATCATCTGGATAAAAATAGAGGCTCTCATTTCTTTAAATACATTTGAGGGTTGATGGTAAGGGAGTTGAAGTGATGCTGTTCTCATCTCATCTTGATTGATCTTTTTACATTTTCTGCCATCCCTCAAGTTTGCGGTAGTACTTTATCTGTATTAGCATGGCTGTGAGATTGAAGCAACAATATTCGTATTAAACACAAACTACTATCTAGCCCCATTTTCCAAATGATATGACTTTAAGCTTTGCCCACACAAAGAGAAAAAGCAACCATGATTGTGTAACCAAGTTTCCCATAAGCCTTCTCATGCTGTTGTATTGCAGTTCCTGGTTATTGCTGCAGTCATACTATATGCCATCACTTGTGCATATAGATGCTTCCTGCTCGCCTTTGATGATTGTGTCAATTCTCAGTAGAAGGGTTATAGGAGCTCCTTAATAAAAACCTCTCTGTACAAGTCTCGTGCATGCACACAAGCCTGAAGGTCTATATGCAGGGTGAGATAAGAGCTACCTCATTCCATTGCTGTTGGAATCGAAGCTGTACAGATGTGGAAGCACCACCGATAATAGACAATATTCCCTCTGTTTAATCCCCGGAAAATCTGCTCAAGAAACCAAGAAGAGTGGCAGCAAACATCTATCCGTTTCTTTGTGTGGAGTTCATGAACAGAATGTTCTCCATGCAGAACATGGAGCTATTGTCTATTTTACCAAGCTCACCACTAAACAAAGGCAGCAAAATCGCAATGAAACACCCGGGAATAGGAAACATGTATTCAAATGTTAATGTTTAGCCCAGCTGTCAGACTTCAAAGTTTTCTTTTTGCATACAATACAATAGGGAGCAGGC
Source organism: Lepomis gibbosus (assembly GCA_029875015.1). Taxonomy (NCBI): domain Eukaryota; kingdom Metazoa; phylum Chordata; class Actinopteri; order Centrarchiformes; family Centrarchidae; genus Lepomis; species Lepomis gibbosus. Next base: position 22,927 of record JAPMOB010218382.1, on the reverse strand, counting down.
ATATAATTTATCTCCATTTTCCACCTCTTTGTCCTGCTGCTTGTGAAATGCCTCTAAAAGAAAGTGATAAATGTTCTAAACAGGACAAATTATACATGCCCTGAATACTGACTTAATATTCTCAATCAAATGCCACTGTCAAGGAGAAAGACAAGCAGAGAGCCACCTATGCCCGTGCTGACAGGTGGGCTGTACTATGAAGTTGCTGCTGAGAGGATGTGGGATATCAATAAAGGGACAACTGTGTAGCTTTTACGTGGAACCCTTTAACAGGTGGGTTCTTGACAGGGGAGAGAGGCAATCAGTGTCTTCATCAATCCCTGTCTTCCAACTCCAGCTCTGACAGCTGGTGTGACACCTACTGTTGCCCTTGCCTGATGGGTGGTCCCCTTTCTGCCTCAATCAGAGGTGACACACATCAACTCAGTCTACATGCATTGAAAGATCCAGCCGTTGATCAATGTATGAAATGACAAAAAAAAAAGTTGGTGACCAGATGTGTCTCCAGGACTTTGCTACAGTGCATTAAAAGCAGATATAATAATAACCAGAATAACATTATGCATGGTCTTTGTGAATAACATTACTCCCGACTGGACATTTGGTTTTCAACTGAACATTTGTTATTCTGTTTGAGATGATGCTTTTTTTTTTCTTCAACAATTCCTTGGTCTTACTTATTACATTCAAGCATTGAAAGAATCAGTTTATGCAAACAAGAAAATGCAACTTCCACTTACCTTCATGGTATCTAGCCATGTGCCTTTCTTTGCAGAGGTTTTACGATTTATTTGAGCTACTCCAACTATTTAGCATTGCACATCCATAAGGTAGGGAGAGTCACAAAATACATATTTTTAAAAAAGAATTACCAAAGCAGCAGATAACAAGATATCCTGACTTTTATTCGCTAGCATGATTCAATCTCCAAACTGCCAGATCCTACATTTTCCATGATGCCCTAAAAGCATCTTTGGAGACACTCCTAAATTCCCACTTCAGAATCTTTTCCCAGTTTGTAATGCAGGCTTTCTATAAAAAAAATTGTAGTCTCCAAGCCCAAGCTGGGATAGCCCTAATAATGTTACTATGACATCATTAAGGTTGACAGAGCCTCTTTAGAGCCACAGAAGACATTATACAACTGTTTTCACATGCTGAGTAGTACTCCACATGAAGAGTAAACTGACCTTATTTGCATCAGTGGAGAGCCACCTGAAAACTCACCCACAATGTTTCTTTTCAGAAATAATGTCCCAGTTACTCAGGATAATTTAAAGACTTCCTCAGACATTTTGTTACCTGTTAATAATATAAACGGGTGAAAACTTTGACTATTTTCAGTATCCATGTACCTTCTATTAGAATTACAACAAAGAAAGTTTCTCACCCATTGAAGAGGGTTCTCATCCCAAATGTTAGCTGACTAAACAACAGTAGCTAACATTAGCTGGCTTTGTACCCTCTTCAGTTTGGGAACAGCAATTTTAGCTCTGTGCATTAAAGTAATTTGTGTCTCACAAAGAAACACAGCACTCTGTTCATTTTGAATTTATTTAACTTTATTTAACTTTATGAGATTTTTCCATTGGATTATCTACAGGAGTGTGTCAATGACATTTTAGAAGCATCTTTAGAATATTCAAAGAAATTTAGATGAAGTGCACACATGAAGGTAGGCTCTTAGTTTGCACATGTAACAAAGACTCCGTTAGTATTTCTGTGAGAGGCCTAGGTCAAATCTCTAAAGGCTTTCCTGTCTTTCCACCTGCAGATGGTCTACCTGCTCTGGCTTTCTCCATCAGCTCCTTGACATTGATTGGCATGTTGGCAGTGATCACTTACACGGTGAGTTGGGATCTGAGACAAGTGGTTGATGTTGTTTCATGTGTTCAGTGGAGCTGTATTGGCACAGTAATTAAGGAAAATCATCCACTGAGATGATTTCCAAATTTTTCCACGCCTGTAGCTTAATAGGACCTGTCCTTATTGTGAGACATCTGACATACAAAATGTTTTGAGGTATGAAAAAAGACTGAATAGAATATTCTTATTTTTATCATGTTTATGTCATGTTTTATAATGTATGTTGTAAAATGTTATTTGAGCTGCAGTGAAGTTTCTTAAAGTATATATATATTCTTGCTTGAGATGTAGTTCGTGATGGAGTGGCCTTTCAGTATTAGTAATGCCTTGTGATTTCAGAGCTCTGGCATTCAATTGCTCAAATTGTTCAGACTGCTGTCTTTCACCTCAACGCCCGAGACTTTTGCATGATGTATGTGCACCCTTCGCCGGCTTATCAACCACTTATCTGCTGCTATTTATATATATATATATATATATATATAGATCTACTTCAGTGTCCATTAATATTTGGCTATATTTTGATTCCCTCAGCATTCTGCAGTTTTTCATTTTTTCCTGGATCAGAAAAATTGACTGTGCTGTAACACTTAATGCTGTCCATTTTTCATAGCCGTTATCTTGGTAACTAGACTGTGAATATTCCCTGGAGGTGGTGGTGGCGCTGGTGTCAGGGTGGGAGTAACACAGAATAGTGCCTACTGGGGGAAAAACACAAAAAAAACTATTTGGTTATCAACCCAGGGAGTGAGAGTAAAAGTGACAGCCAACCCCAATCTATCCAGTTTTTGTTGAGCTCAAAGAGTCCTATTTGACAAATTACACAACAATTGAATGTGGAGCTCTTAATGAATAATACACAACCAAGTAAGTTGTAGAACCAATATCCCCTAAGGACATATACTCAGTTTCAGCTGGAATTGTTTCCACTATTCTTTTACTTTGCCTCTCATAGTTCTCTAAAGAGTGGATAATTACCTACTACATGATGGCACTGTGCTCAGATTTGCACTGGCCCCATGTTGCTATTAACTCTGTGAATGCCCTGTGGAAGTCCTAACTCCCAATGTGTCTTTGTTTTTGATGTTCCTTGTTTTGATGAAGTCAATCAAAGAAATCAGGCCTTTGGGCGACAACGGCAGCTGCCCCTTCTTCTTTTATTCTCAGACACAAATGCAGAAGCTCTTTTTATCTCACTTTTTATCCTTTCATCTACTTTATTTGCTCTCTCCTGTCTCTTCTATCTACAAGCGGCAAAATATTCTTGGTGGCAACCTACCCATGTTTGCAAAGAGCTGTTTGATTTATCATTCTTTACTATGTGTTATTATTAACTTAAGCCTGATTAACTTAATGGAATCTAAGTGACAGGTTCCATAAGCAGCAGAAATGTTGTACTAATTTATCACCTTCTCTTTCTGCAGAACAAGCCATCTACCTTTAATGCAAACAAATCTGTAATGTAAACAGTATATACCACCGTAGCTTAGTGCACTTTTTGCAAGTTAAAGCTTTTACTGTTTTTTCATCCTCTATAAGAAATTTCTTCTGGTTGGACTGGGCTTTGGTGTATGTCTTCATCTTTCTGCTACATTAAATCAACACTTTTAACAGTTGCAGCATGTTTCTATTGGTAAAACAATGTAATAGTAATTTTACAACTAATTGTACATATAGCTTGTTGTTAACTGTTGTGGTGTTCTGCAGGTTAATTTCAAATAGCTAACTAGCTTGCATTGTGACTTTTTACTCCAGCGGTCACTTTTTAATGGTGAGGATTTCATTCAATGATGTAAATCTATAATTATCATACATTTCTTCCACATTACCTGGAATGTTTGCACTGCATTTTCCTTCTGTGTTATCTCCCACTCTGATTGTACCCAGCAGTGATGACATCAGGCCGATCAGGCTGATCTCAAAGCTCATGTATCATACGAAGCCCTTTGCATTCATTATAAAGCTTGGCTAGCATATTGACTTATGACTTTCATGACTCTGTCTACTGTGGACGTACCTCTCTCTTGCTCTTAAATTGCTAGCCATAAGATGCTGATGCTGAACTAAAGTGGGGAAGATTAATGTCTGTTGATCTAATCACAGGCCCCGAGATTGATCTGGGAAGATGAGGGAATCAGAAGGGTGTCACTAACTTACTTTAGGATTCTCCAGTCCTTTAATGCTTGTATGGTTTCTCTATTGTATATTTAAATTGGATTTATTCAGTACATATTTCTTAACCACCCCTGACCTTTAAAAGAACTTTAGGACTAATTGGATTTTGTAGAAAACATGGATGAAGATTCACTATAGTAGACTTGTTTAGTCTGTAGTTTTTATAACACTTTGAAAAAGCAAAGTAACAGCAACTAAAAGGACAGAACTGCATTAAATAATGTACTGTATTTACCTATTCAGTGAGCTAAAAACCCCAGATGGTGATGCCCAATATAGCAGCAGATACTGACTTAGACTTACTAAGCATACTATAACTTTATCTGTACATTTACTCAACACTAGAGATGTCCCGAGCTGATCATAAGGATCTGTATTGGGGCAGATCCTACCCTATTTTAAGGACTGAATTGGCTATAATAAAGCAGATTAAGATCAGATCCTTTCATTACTATGTTTTGTCACCTCAGCCTGCTAGTGTTGCTGTACAGCTCTCCTTTACCTTGGCAGGCTTAGTACAAGCATTTCAATGCATGTGTGAGTGAAAATTTGAGTGTTTTGAAGGTGAAAAATGAATTGACCCGAGTGGTAAGTGAGGATTCTAAAACTAAGGTTGGAAAAATACTCACATTTGCAAAACTCCAACATTAATTATCATCTTTGTGTTTCCATAGTTCCAACAACTCCAACAGAGTGACACTCCTCTGTAGCGGATTTTATTGTTTTGCAAGTTACTGATCGCACTGTAATGTGTTCTTGCTTAGTAGGTTTATTGAACTTGTCTTTATGTTCCTGCAATGCTTGAGAAAGATTAACAACAAGACTTTTTGTGTTAAGGAATCACATTGAGAGGTTGACTCAGGTTTCCACAAAGATAATAAATAATAAAACACCTGAAATGTCTTTACTATATCTGAAATGTCAGGTTGTCAGTCTGCCTTTTCCCTAGACAAATACTTATTGGTTTATTGATACATTCATACATCTGATGTGTAATAAAGAGAATACACTCAGATGTCTATGAGAAAGAAAGAGGTATCCATTTCTTTTTTTTTTAAAGAAATGTACATGGTAAAGCAGTGGGTTTGTATCCTTAGCAGTCTTTCACAGAAAACTGGGAGAAACATCTAGGGCAGTGGTCGGCCAGAACTGACCCGCCAGCAATAGTATCTGGCCCGCAGCCAGATTGCTTTGATAGCAGAAAAATAAAAAATAAATGACAGTGTCTGGTGCTGAAATAGATCTCAGTCATGACAGCTACAGTTACTCACATAATAACTTTCTCTTAAGTGATTGTGCCTCCAAAATAAAAGCGTGAGAAATTATTTTGCAGCAATGCTTTATTTTGAGTTTATTGAGAGCTTTTACTCTGAAAAGTTCTGTAGGACATTCGATAGAGTCTCTGGCTTGCTTGACACAGCTCTGAAAAAGCCATCAAATTGGTGTGACTGGATTCACCTGAATTTCCTCAGGGAAATGAAAAGCGTCTATAAGTTAATTGCGGGTCAGACACCGGGATGCGCACACACTGCAGCACATGCTTTATTGTCAGCATGTGCAAAAGTGTCCTTATAATCAATTTGTGTAACAAGGTGGAAAAAATATCTACAGAATGCAGGGATTGATCATATAACCCTCCCAACAGGAGTCCCGCTTGTACTACTGACTGAGCTAAACATACACATAGGCGTTAAAGGATTTGAAATAACTTGAATTTGTTGTGGCCCGCCATGTAGCCTAATGGCTTGAAAAAAATTTGGCCCGATGCCAGACTTATTTGCCAACCCTATATATATGGATGCTAACATGGGAGCAACAAATCTGTACAGGTCTGTAGAGGGCATGTTCCTTTGAGAACAATTTAATTCTCAAGGTTAATATTTAGAATGTAGTATAAAATGTGTACTGTATGTCATGGATTCACAATTCTTCTATAGAGCCCAAGTATTTACAGCACTGCACCTGCCCACTTGATCCTACTACTGTCAGTCTTGAACTCTATTATAATACAGTCAAGGCCTTCAGAATTAAGGAAGCAACCTGTCTACCCCTGGATGTAAAGAGGGATAAAATACTTGACCAACCCAGTCACTTAATGTTATGTTAAATTATCCTCATTACTTAGGATGAACCTATGAATGTAAGCCATGTAGCCATGTGGGCATTTTCTTCAGTTAAAAAAAAAAAAAATCAACCATTGTCATGCAGTGATAGAATGGACATTATCCATCTGAATCATTCAGAGTAATACTCATACTAAGATGAAAGAAACCTGAAAACACACATTAAAAGCAAAAGAAAATAAAGCAGTCAACCAGTATACAAAATAAAACACAAGACAATCAACATATAAGATTAGGCCATAATGCCAAACTGCCAATCAACTCTTGAATCAATGGAGCATCTATCTTAGTGGGTGGTTGGTGTTTTTTTTTCTTCTTCTTTTTCCCCAGTGGATGTGTTGCTTGACTTAAAAGTTATAGACTTTGACAATCATGGTTGACTGCTGTGAAAGGGTTCCTTCCTCGTTTCAGCTTGGGACTATGAGAACAGTGTGTTAGGTCTAGCAACAGGAAGCTTTTAACAAGCAAGCAGTCATACACCTAGCCCCTCAACATTTTTAGCGATCCCAAACACAGTCCAATTTTGACATCTGCTCCCATCTTGTTGTTTTCATCCAGTACCTCACACTTCGGCGACATGCAGTCAGTATTTTGGAGTGAAGTTCCAATCTTTGTGAGAAAAGAACTAAATGAATCTAAGATAGACTGCAAGGCGCTATTGAAACAGTGTGCCTCATTTCATTTCAAGATTCAATGAGCTTGACCATGGAGGAGATGGATAGTCTTCAGTGAACGTGCACAGGTCACAACTGCTCAAATGAACTAAACAAAATCAAGATGAAGTATGGTTTATGCTCATTAATATCACATTCAGCATGTTGTTTGTTGGCCTAGATGGGCTTTCACTTCCCAAAACCTGACCAGGGACCGGTTTGACAAAGATAGACTTTAACTATGGCTTAGATCCAACTAATAATCAGACCTCCGATAGACACCTAAATTCATCCATTGCACATTAGTTTGTGATTGTCTTCATTAGGACTAATTGGCAATGAGTTTTGGATAAGGTAAATCTTTTTTTTCAAACTAGAAAACATGGCTGACCAAGTTACTCCAAAGTACTCAGCTCCATCCACTCCAGCAGAAAATCTTTGCTCTCTGGAAGAATTGAAAAGTTACAAGGATATTTCATTGGAAAAACTCAACAAATGGTGTAAGAAAAAAATGAGTTTTCTCACTGCTGTATATTACCGTTTTTCCAACCGGTTACTGCACTCTCTAAAAACACTATCCCTTCTTTTCACTCACTCCATGGCCTTGTTAACAAACGACAAATTATGAGCTGTGTTTTCTTCTTTTTTTGTCATTTGGTGCCACCGGTCAGCAGGTGTCGCCGACTGTTACCAGGGAAACATGGCACTTAGTTCTGAGTTAGCCTGGGGGTGGGGTGACTAACTTTTAGTGCTTAAAATAAGTCAGTCTCTGTTTTTGTGAAACTATCTAACTTGCATTATGACTGGCCTAACACTACAGAACAGTCAAAAATATTTATAAGTTTAGGCTATTTTCTCTTGAATTAGTTCCAAATGTAAAACACATATTTAGGAAATGACCTGTAAGATTTGAATGTTTTAATAATTCATCAAAGCATTTTGTTCCACTTCCTACTTCCACTTAAAATTGGCAGGGACAGCAACTGGAGATCGTCTCTTTAATTGTTAATTGTTGAGTACAGACATGATCTTCATTCGGAACAACCTGTGTGCAAATGTTTTCATTTGGATTGATGGAAAATATGGAAGGCAAAATGTAAAAATAAAACAAAAATAACTTTCTGAGTAGATAAAATGGGATTTCAGCACCCTTATGTTTCAAATCGAATTAGGGAAACCAGCATACGTGGCAGTACTGCCAAACTAGTAGGATTTATGCGACTGTGTATGTGTTTTATACCTTTGAATACATCAACTTGGTCATTTTTAATATTTCACATTAGTGGAATTAAATAAAAGCCAATGTGTACACTGAGTAGTTCTAATTAGCTAGGCTACACAGGATTGACCTCTTTATCAAAAGGTATTGAGAATGTGGGTTTTTGGCAAGGGGTGGGGGTGGGGTGGGGGGGGGGTGTTCTCCCTCCTCCCTTTTAGCTCCACCATTACAAGTAAAAAGAGCAACAAAGAGGAGTCTTGTGTAGGAGGCCTATGTCCATCTAGTTCTCCCTCTTCCCACTCAGCAGTCACATGACTCCCTCTGAATGATTTCAGCCACTAACTCCCCTCAACCAACATACACACACACACACACACACACACACACACACTCCCATCAGCTTTGCTCCAAGCTATTTCTGGTTATTATTGACCACAGTGCGTTCTAAAATAACTTTAATCAGCATGCATGATTATGTATAAACTAAAAATGTAAACTCCAGCAGCGGGACACCTGTGTTTTTTTTCTTTTATATTTCTCCCATGTAGTTGCACATTTGAAGGGAAGGGAAATGTTACTCTTGGGATCTGGGACAGGTTTTCCTTTTATGAGTGTGTTTGATATTCGGGACATGCTCCGGCCTTTAAGAGCTCCATGATTCATTGCAGGAGGCGACATTCGCCCGTAGCAGAGATCCACTGCAGAGACTAATAATAGTCTAGCCTGACTTAGTATCCCATGCGACTCTCTTAATGCTACCTAACACACAGAAACTAGTAAAAGTTGTTTGAGAAAAATATAGGCACTGACGTTTCCTTACTTGGGAAAAAAAGAAAAAAGAGGGCAGCATCTTTTGACGGGACTGAAAGTATCTTTGCACAGAAGATCCCTTTGTTTTATTATAAATCCATAAAATGACACTCCTCCAAGTTGGTTAAAGCGAGATGGCACAGGGGGGGAGCAGCAAGGTACCAGCCTGTTGCTGTTACTTTCATTTGTATTGATTGGTCTGTTTCCTGGTATTAGATATGTCACTCATTTTGGATTAAAATACCCTTCAGGAGAAGCAAGCCCACTGATAGCTCAAGATGTCTTTTGAATTTTGTACAGATAATCTCTCTCTATCTCTTTTGGCTGTCACTTTATGTATATGTGTAATTCTTTTCTGTAAGTTTGGCTGTATTTATACAGTGTACCTCTAATGGAAAAGAAAAATTGACGTGTGTTCCATTAAAGTCAGTACATTCAGCATTGATGGCACATTGATGCCCCCTTCTCTAACCCAGATTTTTTTTCTCCCTAAATTCTACTTATAAAAATTTCATCAAATTCTGGATAGAGGATAAGGCTGTCACATGGGGGCACTGTTAAGCTGTAAATTGCATCAGAGTGATATAAGGTAGTGATATCCACACAAAATGGTTGCAGCAAATTCACCAATAAACCTCATCACAATTATAGATTCCACCATTTTAATCTTTTTTCCTCTACCAAAAATGACATACCCTGGGAGGCCAGGAACTATATGATTTGCTGTGTGTGTGTTTACTTACCCTCATTCGACTGGTGCCGTGTTCCACATCGTGATTGGTTTGTCATCAGGCAGTCATGGGTATGTGTGGGTGGATGCACGTGCCATATGTGCCATCCCACTTTGACAATAATGTGTGAGTATAACAGTAGTTTTGCATTGTCTTTCAGGCATACGGTATGTCTGTACTGCCTTTGAATCTGATAAAAGGCACACGGAGTGTGGTGTATGAGCGCCTGGAGAACACAGAGGACATTGATGATGTTGAGCATCAGATAGAAAAGCTGAAATCCAAGGTTGGTCTCACCCACTGACACAATGCATAAGACATAATGCTGAATTGTCTTCAAGTCATAGAATAACTTGGAACAAAACATAGAAGCGATAAGATGTAGATAATTACATCAGCAAACTAAAATATTAGAGCGCTTGTTTCTTTTTTCTTTAATATAATCTGCAGTGAATCATCATAAGATACACATGCATAGCCTCAGGTGATCAGTCCCTTCTCCTTATCTTTCTGCTGTGCCCCTCTGTTTTGGCATGCAGTTATGGATGGGTAACATTGTCCTTATAATCCAAACACCTGAAATGCAGATAGCACAAACAGGGAAACACAAGTAAAGACGTGTATTAGTTGCTATTAGTTGCCAGTGTCAACATGAAGGTGAACACGAATGACCAGTGCATTTATCATTCCTCCTCTTCACCCTGCTTAGATGTATTTCCTGAAAACCATGTACAGCTGTATTAAATATCGCATAGTAGATAAGAAAAACTAGAGTGCAACATAGAACACGCACAAAAGAGTTTGCATTAGTAGTTTAAAGACAAATGTCTAAATTCCTGATTAATACTTCTTCTAATCATTTAATTTTTAGTGATGGAAGGTAATCAAATTGCAACTTTTATAGCATAGTATCTAATTGTGCTAATTATTTACTGGCAAACAAATTATATCTGCTTCGTTAGATTTCGATGTTTTAATACTTATATATCCACCCACTCACATAATAACAATATCCAAAGAGACTTTTAAACTTTAAAATTTTAAAGTTACTTTTGTCAATTGATGGAATTTTTGGAATGTAACTTTATTACATTTTCCCATTATTTGTTCTTTTTTTGTGGGATAAAACTTCCAACTATTCCATGCCAGAAGTGAACATACATGCATATGTGTATTTGTTTTTTGGGTTGTTTGTTGTCTTCTCGCCAGTGTAAAGATGGACGACCCCTTTCCTCAAGGGACAGACACAACCTGCAGGAGCTGGAGGGAAAACTACAGGTCCTCAAGCGCAGGGGGAGACACCTGGAAATTGCAGAGAGGAACTGCTGCACTAAAGTGGGCTCTGCTCTCAGACCTTTCAAGGTGAGTCTGTGTTATGGAATTGGCTCCCATCCACGGAAGTAAATTATAAGTCCGGTATGCACTGTTGATATATATTTACCTGTAAAGTTCTGTGTGTGTAGTATAAAGAGACTACACAGTTTATTTTTGTTATACAACTTTGTGTTGTATAATGATAAATAAACTGTGTTGTTACCTTGATGCCTTGTATTTTATACAAAGGCAAATACTTTCAGTGTCACTATTGGATTTGCAAATCGTTCCTAATTTTGTGTTTCTTCACTTAATGGTTGTGTAATTTAAAAATGTTTGGCCAAGTATCACGCCTTTCTTCATTTCTGTCACCTTCAACATCTTCCTCCCAAACTGCTTCTTTGTGTTCAAGTTCTAATCTGGACTGCTCTAGATTTACTTTTAGTTCTACTTTACACAACCGCATATTTACATGATTCCCACGGGTAGTGTCTTCACCTAATTTACTCTGAAGTCTCTCAGGGAGTTTCATATTTCTCAGGCAGGATCTCATGGTTCCCCAGGGATAAACCAAAGCAACCACAAACTTCTCTTTGATTTTACTTTTTTGGGTTGGCAACCAATACCTGGACCTCATATATTGTTCCTGTATTACAAGGACAGGGGAACCATTTGTTTAAGACTTAAAAAACATAATTACCTTTGGCCATTTTGGTACAAAGACTTCCACTGCCCCGGCCACACAAATATCTGGAGATGATCCCAAACCACTCGGTTACCTGGGTGCAGCCGCATCCTTGTAGACTGTTTGGCATAAAGAGCGCTGAACATGCCCAGCCCAATATTATTTTCCTCCTCACACTTCCTGCTTTGGCTGTTGAAAGGGTATGAAAAGAGTAATGGGACTGGTCAAAATGGTACTAAAATGATTCACTACAATGATATTCACACCCTCATTTTAATATTTTACTTTACCCAGCCCTCAGTCACATCTAAGTGCATAGTGCACATGGTTGTGCATTGCATTTGCATGCTGTTATTGTCCATTTATACACAGCAATGATGATGCATAAATCAAAATAGGTTCCATGGTTTTTATCACATTTCTGTTAAAGGCAGGATGAGTTCCAAGATCATTCTTCTAGTTCACATTTTACTTTCCCACTGCTATTAATTTTCCAGTATTTTACTGCACTGCAGGCATGCACAAACATTTTAAACCAATGTCTGTAACAGTTTGTCTTTAACCGAGGGGGTTGCTGCTAATGACAGTCCCCAGACTCAAATTTAAACAGTAATGAGTTGGGAGATTTATTTACTGTATACTCTACACTGGTGTAGTGTGATAAGCCAAATGATTGTGATTTCTCCAGAGCAGTTGCACCACCGTTTCTCAAACACATGCTGTTGTTTTTACACCAACCCTGGCGGTAAGTGAAAATGACTTAAAAGTGCTTGGACCTCACAAAATAATTACTGTGTTTTGATCACAAAACATAGGTAAAGAAACCAGTTCTATTTAGACAAGTAATTCATAATCCACATGTATTCTCTCTGTTCAAAAACTATGCCACCTTTTCAGTTGAGATATGAAAATAAATTCCATATTTTCACGATTTAAAAGCTTTTTTTTGCAAATATCATAGCTTCCTCTTTAGAATTTGACTTTTTAATAGTCACGGTGTTCTTATAACAAAGTTAGGCAACATATTTTTGGCTGTTAGCTTGAAATAGGAGATAAGGGCACTTCAATCATTTAAATGTTATATTTATTTTTCCTCTGTCTGGCCACCAAACCTTTTCAAATTGTTGATCATATCAAAGCGATATAAAAAATAATGACAAATTATCAGTTTCCTGATTGTAATTGATGCTTTTCTACAGTCATTGAGAAATTACACCAAGGGATGTTTTATCAAAGCTAATTTGGTTGAATGATATTTATGATGTAAATTACTTTATTTTCTCATAATGTTTTGCATAGCATTGATATGGATATGTCAGAGGTCCAGCTTGCTTGAGTGAGAAAATTAATACACTTTTATGCGCAGTTTTTTACATTTAGGTTAATCTGATCAGTCTTTTAGCCAGTGACATGGCCAGTTATGTGATTAACTTGGTAACTTGTCAGTTTTTGTTCACATTGTGCTGTGCATCAATGGAACATCAGATATTTTAGTTGTATTATATGTTGTGCTTTTTCATCACAATGGCTGACACAAGATATTTTAGTTTTAAAGGCCCCCTTTATTGCCATTTTAGCTGCAACCCACCTTTTACCACTGTGGTTGCAACCTCCCTGCTCTGCCTGGGACGTGCCATTGCTCCCCCCTGTCACCTTAGGGAACTGTGCCAAACTATGGCTGGCCAAGCCATATGGTCTCTCCTTCACAAAAGACACGACAAAAAGGCTATATTTGCTGACCTAGTAGATGCCATCAAAAACCTAACTTACTGGGTGTTTAGTCATGGGGTACCTGAGTGCAAATCCCTCATTTAGTTGTGGGTACATGTCAGTGTTTGGAATTGTATTTTATGTATTTTTTATTTGTTTTTTGCAGATAGTGTTGGGCATTTTCTTTATCCTGGTTGCACTGCTGTTCACTGTTGCCCTGTTAATTTCAAAGTAAGTCATGATACACCATCATTCTTAACACAATACAGCTTACAGATGTATGTAATATAAAATGGACTGAGTAAATGCTTTCTGTAACTATATATATTCATGTGTTATTCTGGAGATACATATATTGAAGTTGTTTCTTTTTGTTTTTCAGTTTGGATAAAGCTCTCCACTCTGCTGGCATCAGCTCTGGGTTCATAATCTTTGGCACCAACCTAACAAATCCTCTGAATGAACTTCTATTAGCCTTACAACCCGTACGTATCCTCTCATCTCATCCAAAAAAAATATATATATATTTGTAATGTAGAGGGTTTTGTGACACCTGTTTGATGTTAAGATTTAAAGTGTATGAGAAAATAATCTAGTGCACACATTAGATTTATGCTTCATTTTTGATTAAAAGATGATTATCCTCAATTCAGATATGCTTAAAGCCACATTTTCTAGTTTCCACCAACATTACCCTAAATTAAGCACAATTTAAAAGCTTTTATTCTTGGCTACACTTAAACTTGAAAATACTGTTTAAAATGTGGGATGTTTTTGCTCACTATACTGCTGGTGAAGCTACATACAGGAGCTATACACTAAATGAGTCATATTTTTACTTTTAGATACATCTGATAGGCACTGCTTATATTTTACCAAAGACCATAAGAAAAAGAAACATACAAAAAGGATATTTATATCCATATCAGTCTTACTCACAAATGTATCTTGCAGTAACTTCAAAATAATGAAAATTTCCAAGAGAGCAGGGCTGAGAGAAATTCCAACATTACGAGCACAGTAAACATAAAAAAAGGAGCATGATAGATGTTAAATGGCAAAGATAAAGGAAAGTTTCTTCACTCTAGAAATGATGACAAGTGAACAAACAAAAGAGTTGATATATGTCTAACACAGCATTGTATAGCTGGTACAACTTTAATGAACCTGCTGTTGATATGATTCTAAAATCATTTTAAGGGCATGCACAATGATGGAAATTTTATTATTTAGGGAGGTGGGCAAAAAAAGAAAATCCTGGCGTGCTATACAGTCTAAGATCGCCCTGCCTACTACCGTTGTAATAATGATTATTATGTGCTGTACTCAACACTACCAGACTCTCTGTAGCATACCCAGTAAAGTGGTGGTTTTTAGGCTTAAGTGATGATGTTTTAGACAGACATTACTGTATGATTGAAGTATTTAAAACTAATCTAAAGCCACTGACTGCTCTTCAGGAGGTACTTATGTTGCACATTACATCAAGTTCCATAATATGCATCGCTGTGAACCACATTTGGAAATACAGAGGTGTGAAAGTGTATAATAGATAATATGATACAGCCTTTTGCAATCTGAAAAATGTTTTAAAAAAACCTTGGTGAAACTTGGAAACTCATGGATGCTGGTTAAATAATCAAAATACCTTTCTTTTCTTGTCTCTTGTCTTGTGAAAGTGGCATTTAAATAATCAAATCCTGAGTGTTGTAGTCTACAGGTCAGTGTTGCAACTGGGGTTTGATAATACGCATGGAGCTTTACAAATGTAGGAATTCATCAGTCCTGAAATCAGATTCAAAATGGAAACTTGCACCTATAACCAGAATTTTTTTAATCTCGTCCAAAGTCATGAGCTATAGATTGGCCAAAAATAGCCACTGTCATCTTTAAGCATTTTTATTTTTGTTAAAAAAATGTATCTGTGGAGTCTGAAAACCTACATGTATATACAACATCAGGAATGTGGTTAAATGACCAAAGCCTTATTTTAAGCTTTTAAAATGTGAACTACTGAGATTGACATAACATTAAATCTCTACATTGCTGCAGGTCTGGATGTTTAACAGAATATCCTCTGTTGAACTTAGAATTTAGGGAAAACATGACTGACAGCTCAGACCATTATTGAATTGCTTCATAGATACTGGGATTGATTAAGTGTCTAAGTATGACCTTGGTATTTAAGGAATTAAAACCACCATACCCAGAATGGGGTACTACATAGGGGGGCGTTACAGAACATAATCAATTAATATAAAGTATGTTACATGCACTGTGCTTTTATGTCTAGACTACACTTGTAAATAATCTGCTGTCAGATTAATAGGAAAAGGTCAGTTCTTGGTGTTCAGTCTTGATAATGTCTGAATGCACTGCACAGTGACCAGCTCAAATATGCTTTAGATTAATTGGGCTAGACCAAGTGGTATTGATGATGGCTACTCATTAACAGCTCCAAGCATCATTGAGAGGCAGCCAGCCTGCCTGAATGTTTGGCTTTGAGAACAATAATGGCTTTATATGTTACTTGTGCATGTGAGAGATATAGCTCACCCCTGTCCTTGGTATCACAGGTTTTTCCTTTGGATTATATCCTGATCACAGTCATCACCATGTACTTTGTAGTCACATCCATGGCTGGCATCCGCAACTTGGGCATCTGGTTCTTCTGGATAAGGGTAAGCAAAGGCCCTGCTTGTGTGTTACCCTAAAAGCTGTGCAAATACACTATTAATTGCACATTAACATTTTCTTCTTTTTCAGCTGTACAAAATAAGACCCAAGAGAACTCGCCCTCAGGCTCTTCTCTTCCTCTGTATGATTCTTCTCCTGATTGTCCTGCACACCAGCTACATGATCTACAGCCTAGCCCCACAATATGTCATGTATGGCAGCCAGAAATATCTTGTACAGGTGAGGAAAAATGCTTGTCTAGGTTTAGTCTTGCTGATGAGAGCTCCCATGTGAGGACTGCACCCTAATGATGGCAGTGTCGGTCAGCCAGTGGTTTCAAACCACTTCGGCCCAGCTGGGTGTAGGCAGCAGCGTGGTCTCTATGGGCTGGTTGAGGTGCTTTTAGACTCTTGTTCCTTTTAGATTCTGTCCTTCTGTATTAGACTACATGGCTATTACTGTGTGGATCTGTTTTTTGACAGTCTACCCTGGTGTGATGTGTCTCTCTCTCTCTCTCTCTGCGTGGGTGTGTGCATGCAGTTTAGATGCTACTTTGTGTCTATGCTTCGTCTCAAAAAAATCTCTTAAACGACATAATTAAAATGAACCACAGCGTTGCGTTTGCTGAAACATCCTGTTTTTAAATGAGAGAAAATAACCTTTTGAAAACCAACTCTGTATGACTCACAGGGTAAACATGGCTTGGTCCTTTCTGCTGCTGCTGTTAGTTCACACAGTATTTGAATACATTGTCTCTCAGTGTCATTTAGATTAGCCTAGCACATATAGTGTAGCCTGTATGCAGTGATTAAAAGAATTGTGCACAGTAAATTCCTTATTAAGTATTTTACTAACCTTTTAAGATCATCTACTGTGAGTGAAAGTGAGCCTTAAAATTACTGTAAAGTACATCCCGTTCCCAAGTACCTGTTGTTTACAGTAAACCAAAAAGCCCATATTGCTCATTAGGGGTCTGAATTAGGTCTATTTATTGAATCAGAATCAGGTTTATTGCCAAGTATGTTTTCACATACAAGGAATTTGCCTTGGTATATTGGGACACGTCAATAAAAATAGTAAGTGGAAAATATAAAGAAAGACAAAGCAAGTCTTGGAAATGTAGAAGCATAAAAATACTATTTTATATTGACAGTAAAAATATGAAAACCTTTATAAAAATGTGTAAAATATGTTATATAAAATGATATAGCTGCACAGTTTTGAGCAGGGATGTGCCAATGTTCACAGAAGTGTAAAGAATGTTTGCCCTGTGCAGGATGAATTAATCTTATTTTTATCCATGACAAACTCATCACCTGGAACAAAATTATCCAGGTGATTTTTCTGTTTAGTAAAACCTAAGGTCATTCTATAATTTATGAGTAAAAGGCTGTTGCGTATTATTCTAGTATTACAGATTGTCAGAGATTATGTTTGTGCTGCATGAATTAGTTTGTAATGTTTCTTTGCTAAACAGATACATGTCTTTTGTGTTTTGTGATCAGAGTCAGATGCCGTCAGCAGGTCCGACCACAAGGATTTGTGATGCCGACGCGCCTGACGGTAAGTCTGTCATCTCTGCTAGCACAGTAAGCATAGCGCTTTTCCTGAAGCTAGATGTTAGAAGAACTTCCAACACATCATCAAAGATTTATTCCTCCTATGTCGAGTATACTAGAAGAAAGGAGCACAACGGGGCTATTTTGTGTAGTAATCTGTGAAGTAATCTTTATCACCATTGATTATTCATCAGAGGGAATAATTCCAAGGACAAACATTTAGTAATGCAGTACATGGCCTCTTGCCGTCTCCATGCCAACACTTATTACAGTAAATCAGCCATGAAACACAAATGTGTGAATGTACATCGCACCAGTAAGCTATATCACAGTAATTTATTCAGTTGGCGAACATTCAAGGAAGGGTTTTGTTGGTGGGGAGCATATATGGTGCAATTGTATAGTTGATAAATAAAGTGTAAAATCTATCTCTCTATCTCTATCTATCTCTATCTCTCTCAACAAAACACTTTTAGATTTAGACTTGTCTTTGCAGATGAATTTACTATCTTTAACCTGTTTGGGCTCTTGTGTACGTTTGTTTTTGTTAGTGGAGCTCTGTTAGTGTGGGGGATAATTCTTTTTTTATTCAAATTAAGGTGTTGGGCTATAAAGGCTCTCCCAGAAGATGCAGAATTGTATTGCAATTAGAGTAGCTAATGAGTGTTGATTGGTTTTAAGTGTCAAGGATGGAATGACAAAAACTGAATAAAATTCATGTGAAAACAGTTAAGTAGGAGTTGTTAATTCTTACAGTCAATTAAATATTGGCCTATTTGATATTTCCATAAATATTATATGATACTTTCTCTTGAGTTTATCCTTTTACTGTGCCAGTATTAAATTGCATGGGATCGAACTGCCAACACTGTAATTAGTGGACCTGCTGAGCCACAACCACCTCTTTCCTATCTAGTATCCGGGTGATTCACCTTCAACATGGGAAAGTGGCCTCGGTATATATGTTACTTTATGTTTTATTTATGTCCATAGCGATATTTTGCTTATGATATTTATTGCATCTTTGGGTTCCATGTTACCTGAAGAGTTCCCTCCCATTGCCGTTAAGACAAGCGTGCAAGTCTGAACCTGTTGTGGCAGGAAAGTTTTGAATGACAATGAGGTGTATGCCTGAATACAGCAAAGATGTTAGAGATAGCCATTATTGACTTGGTTTTCATGAATAATTTTCATTTTATCCAACTGTCATGAAAAAGCATTGAGACAGGGTAAGACAGGCAGGAAACAGAAAGATAAAGCAGAGGCACGAGAGTAGGAGTTATTTGTTTGTACTATAATCAGATGTGTAGACACACGCATTTAGGTTATCTCCTGCCTGTTGGCAAGCTAAACAGTTTTTATACATTGTAGTAAATGTGCTGTGCCCTTAATTAATTGACAGCTGTCTTGAATATCTTATTAAGTGAATGTTGAATCACTGTGGATGTTGCTACTGCTGGTTGTTCTATTAGTTAGGCTATATTTTACTTATATTGTAGAAAGAGGTGGCATACCACACAAAGTATTTCCTGCTGAAATGTGGTCCTATACTGTGGTCCTACATGTATCAATGAAGTAGTATTTTGTCATAGAAGAATCAATTTTGTAGCGACACAGAAGGTTGCAATATCATTTATTGACAGATAGTGTCCAAAGTTTCTGTTTCAGACACACAGCTGGACCCCACTGTCACTGTCTCCGGGGTCGAAGTAGAGTTGTAGTTTTGCTGATTTATGTACAGAAATACATTATCAAAAGAATCATTTTGGTGTCTTTTTTCTGTTAAAAAGTTTATCTTTTGTTGCTGAGTACAATCACCGCAGAAACTGGAGCCAGTCTCTCCAGTGAAATGTCACCAGCAGTTGGCACACACATTGACATGGTTGCCAGATGTAGTGACCGGATTGGTCACCTCACTCGTCTCAGTATGGACAGTTTGAAAGCGATTAGCTGAGCTACAAACTGAATCTAGAAAGTACCAGTAGTGATTAGCGTATTTGATTGGACTTTCGGCAGTGGGTTTAGTTCATGGTTGGTGACTTTATCAGGGTTATACAATATGGAGGCGCTATTGGACAATTTTGACATTTGAAAGAAGTGTGCCTCTTTAGCTATTGTCATGAAATATTGGCACCTCGCACAAAAGGCAGTGTCAGTGGTCAGACATTGCTATTTCCATGGCAAGAGGCCAACAGCTAAACTGAAATTTTGAAAGTGGCGTGATTAGGCAGAATACAATAACAGTTGTGACCAATCACATCCACTCTTTTTAGCACATATAAGCACTGATATTGTGTCTTTACAATATCTTAATGGAGAGTATCCAGAGATGGAAAATACAATACACCAAAATACTTTTATTCTAAAAATGTATATTCCACCATAAATTTGCAGCCAAAGGTAGATGTTGTCCCTTTTTCAGATTCAGTCTTTGTATATTAATTGTATATCTTTGCCACCATCTAGTCCATATGCTGTATATTGAGGACTCATTTTATCAAAAGGCAACATTTTGATAAACATTTACCATCTGTAAAATTTTCAATGATATAAAAATAAAATACAATGAACATATTTTTTTGGTTGCCTCATATAACATTTACTTTAAGTGATTCATAACGTATTCAATTAATCCAGTTATGTTTACACGCGACAATGATTTCAATACTGCCAACATACAATAATTACATAAACTGACAATCCCCCGTAATACTCGTGTTTACATGACTATTCAGACAGAATTGTGGAAATTAATTGGCTTTTCTTTGTTTGGTTGTTTGTTTTTTCTCCAACAAATAATTCCTTTCCTGTCTCACAACTGTCAGGATTAACCCAAAAAGATTCAGCTGTGATCCTGCTGCACTTCATCTTGTTGTTTATTATATCCTGGAAGCTGCATTGTATCTGTCTAGAAGAGAAGTTAAAAGAGAGCTGTTGAAGTTGAGCTGGATTAAGAAAATTTTTAAAAATCAAATTTGTTCCTGGTCACCACAGGACCCTCAATAGGTAAAGAGCAAAAATCAGTTGTTGTCCAAGTAGTTTTAATTACTGAGGGCATAACCTCAAAGTGTGTGATGTGTCCATTTACACATATGTTTGGAGTTATGGTGCCAGAGTCACTAGGACAACAGCCAGCCATATTTGTACTCTCTCTTTTGACCAGCTTTGGAAACCTATTTTGGCCACCTTGGAAATGGCTCCTGCTTTCATAACAGCCGTTGTACCACCTAACATGAGGAGGAGGAAGTGTCAAGCAGAGACAACACATGCGACTGAGAGGGAGCACAATGAAAAGCCTATTGACTCATTCACTGTAGAAAGTAACAGGTGAAAGATTTCATTTCAAAGAGTGTGAACATTTCTTTCCCAATTTAACAAAGCAGCTTTTTCCCAAACGAGACAGTACCTCATCAACCTTTTGTGTTTTTTTTGTTTTTTTAATGTGTGTAGCAGTTAAAGGGTAGGAAAGAGGGATGGCTGTAGAGGAAAATATGGCCAGCCAATTAACCAACCAGCTCATGTAAATGTAGCTCACTAATCTGTGTTGATGGATCACTTGTACTGCAATTCTTGTCCTTTTGCTAGAGAGTCAAGCAGAAGAACTATCTGAAAAGTGATGATGATCAAATAGACGTACGACAAAAACTGAGAATGATCTTCTCGTATTAAATGAGGAAACATCATGACATTTATATTGCCCAGTAGTTATTGTATATTTTATTATTAATAGATTAAGTACAAAACAACAATACATTGGAGAAGGTGTGCTGTATGTGCACATAGTGTTACTGTACACTTACAATTTGTCCTTTGTCGTTGTTATTATTTATTTAATTTATGTATTTGTATATATTTGTCACTAGGCCTGGCAGGGGGGCGGAAATCTGGGTGGGAAGCACAAACATTACAAAAACAGACACCACAGAGAAAGGACAACACCTGCATGAGAACTAAAATACCTAAATTTAAATGAGCTAACCCTAACCCTAATCCTTGTTTTGTAGACATCTGTTTCATAATGTTGGCATGGTCTGTATATTCTTGGTATTCAAATATTGGTTGGCTTCTAGTAAGTTTTTTTTTAATCAAATCCAGAGCCACAGCATTAAATCAGTATTGTATTATGTCTGTATGTTTTGTAAACACAAATAATATTCTTCATGCCAAAAGAAATGTTACCACAGCACAACAAAGAGATTCACAAACATGGATATGAATTGACATTGGCATATTCTCACTTCGGATGTGAAAAATAAGAATGGTGATACGCTGTTGTAGAAAATCAAATTTTGAACAGGCTGTGGAAAGGGCAC
The DNA here is from genome assembly GCA_029875015.1 of Lepomis gibbosus. Classification (NCBI taxonomy): domain Eukaryota; kingdom Metazoa; phylum Chordata; class Actinopteri; order Centrarchiformes; family Centrarchidae; genus Lepomis; species Lepomis gibbosus. Next base: position 1,093 of record JAPMOB010218382.1, on the reverse strand, counting down.
CATTTTGTAATAACCCATTGTGCGACACTGGATCAAAAGACAGCTAAGGCAAAAGAGGGTGGAAGTGTAGCTGGTGACTGATTGGCCAGTTGGTCACAGTGGTATAATGTCACTAACATCTTGATGAGCAGGCTCTCAGTGCCAAGCTCTCCATTATCTACTCTAAGGTCATTACCACACTATTACTCATTTACTCAGCATAAATGAATCCTCAGGAATTAGTTGCCGTGGTCCCAGACAAACTAAACTTCAACGTCTTTTTCAGTATGTGATGTAACACAGTTTACTTTTATGGTGTCTGCATCGGATGCCCTGTTCTCTGGACCTCCTCTGCACAGTAGTGATGCTGCTTGCATTGGCAGCTGTTTATTTTAAATTTCATCTCCAGTTCATTTCGTTTTATATCCATACTCAATCTCCCTCCAGCCGTTGACACAAACTTGAACCCTTGCAGCATTACATCCCTCCCAAGTTTGGTTTTAGTATATTCAATCGCTTTATTTTAAAGCTCTTTTTAATATATAATTTTAATCATTAATTAATTTTTTATAGCTTCATGAAGGAATTCTCAGCATTAGATAAGGCAGCTCGTTCAAAATTATTCTCACCACCATGCTGCTCATGCTGCTACTAGGGTGGGCGGGTGCTTTGATTATAAACTGTCACTTGCATCTAAGTTCATCTACATCTTCCATCTGCCCTTGTCACTAAAGATAATAGTTTTTTTTATGTAGTTGTATGTACTGACCTCTTGGATGGTAAGATGATCTACATTTTAGGGTAGTTTTTTTTTTGTTTTTGTTTTTGTTTTTCTGGCTAACGATTGTTGATGATCTCAAGTGTTCAAAATCCATCAGAACCATATAAATAGGCCCTCACCTCACTTTTTTATTAGAGGTAGACCGATTAATCGGCCGATTTTTGGCATTTTTTAACATAATCGGCATCGGCCAATATCCAAGTATATCAAGCCGATTATTAGGCAGGCGCATCTGTGGGCATCCTAGTGTTGCCGTGGAACACGTGTTTGACGCACGCTGCCGCGAGTCATTTTCCAGCCGAGTGAGCAAGTTTATTTGACAGTTTATTTTCT
>JAPMOB010218379.1:0-16525 GCA_029875015.1 Lepomis gibbosus | reverse complement strand
CACACACACACACACACACACACACACACACACACACACACACACACACACACACACACACACACACACACACAGACACCTGCAGTGAATATTATAGCAAGTGCTGAACAATTACAGTGTCGCTGCAGGAACATTTGAGTCTGAGTTTTTTCAAGGACTTGCAAACCTCATTAAAGCCTTTTTATCTCACACGGAAGAGGTGAAGTAAAAATTAAGAAACACCATTAACTGTATTAATTTGAGCTCACACTCAGTCAAAGGTTGTTGGGTGGGTCTGCTAATGAAAACAGGAGGGGAAACCTTTTTCATTTGGCTAATCTCATTTTGCTGACATGAACATTTGTACAAGACTGTTAACACAACCTGAACTAATGCTACAGAGAAAAACACAAGGATGAAAGACAAACATAAAAAAGCCTGCATGCTGACATAATGCTTTAAAATCAACTTTCACATTATGTTGTAACCAACAGATTTTCTTCACTCAGTGTGGCTTTTTGTCTTGTTATATCATCTTATCTTGACTGTTAGAAGTACTATTCCCCAAGTTAATCAGACGTTTTCTTGGCAAAAACATCCCGGGGGAGATTACAGGCTTTCCCATCTGCAGTAAGTGGTGACACAATTTAAATGAACTGAGCTCTATACAGAGGATAAAAGACAGACTTGTCCCATTAGAAACTGACATACAAGTTTTATCTTTGTCTGTCTTTGTCTTCTTGTCATTAAAATAAACAATGTTGTAATGAGGAAAGCTGGGATTTAATCTCAAGGTGTATTTTGGTTGAATAATCCTCTACATTAAGAGGAAGTTGGAAAATAATGTGGTTAAAAGCAAAGTAGATCTTGGCAGTAGTGAATCCTCATTTATGGTCATTTATATTGAAACAACAAACAGTAAAATAATAGACAGTCTGGGGAGTGTAAACATTTTCTTACTATATATATATATATATTGACCCAGTAAAATCAATGCCTCTATACTTCTACATACCGTACATCAAACAGTTTTGTGTAACACTGCTATTTTTATTATAGATTAGCATAGCTGTGCTCAATACTGATTAGCATAATAAATGCATGATGTTCACAGCAGCAGGAAAAGCTGTCATTTGTTGAGATATACACTAGTTCAGCTCTGATCTGCTGCTTGGTAAGACTATAGTGTATTCTCCCAAAGCACACTCAAGCCTTGCATAATGATTATCTTCATTAATAATACATATTAACACAAAGCATGGAATGCTACTTTGACATACAATGATCCCTGCTGACTAGGGGGAATGAGAAAATGGATTCACAAATTAGTCTACAGGATGATTTAGTGGAAAGGTCATTTGATTGCAGCTAGATAGTGTTTTACTGTTGCAGTAACAGACTGTTAGATGGAATGACACTGAAAGTAAAGTCAAAGTGAAATTTGAATTCTTGCTTTTGTGTGAGGAAATGTAAAGTATAGTGATATTACATACTATAAATTTACATCTATTGGCTTGACATATTTTTATATTTTTCAAAAGAGGATTAAACCAGTGAGGCAAGTAACTAAGGGCATTTACTCCAGCACTAATTTTGAGGTACTTGCACTATATAAATACATATACAAATATAAATATAAATCAGCTATTAAATCTAGATATATTATTAGCATCACCTTTACCAGCTGAAAAAAAATATTTTTTACATACAAATGCATCACAAATTACACTTCAATAATATAATATATATTACGAGCCATTCTGCATAATCGGTCCTTTCACTTTTACCGCTAGTATACGTTATGCTAATGTTTATGTACTGCAACTGGATGTGAACTTGACTTCAGGCAGTTCAGATTGGCAACTAACCCTCCTCCACTCTGGTGCTCAACACCAGAGCCTAACAGGGCTGTGAGCTCAGCTCCCTCCTATTAACGCTGTACACGTACATCAGTGGAGCTGAGGTGGAGCAGGTGAAGAGTTTCAGGAGCAGACTTGTTATACTACCTTAACTGTGACCACCATGGTATGTACTTGTTTGTTAGTTTGTTTTCCATCAGATGGTTTGTTCACTTTGCCCTTTTCCCTCCCTGTACTGTAACAGGATTTGTGACAGGAGAGGCGGTGCTGACTGTGTTAAACTGGGATTGGTGCAATGCTAGGGGTCTGATTTTGGATTAATATCCAAAATCTGTCCTTGTGGAGCAGACATGCCATTGTAAGTTTGCCCTCTCATGTCAATATAAAGGCTGCATAAGTAATATGTTTCTTAAATGAATCTGGCGGGCTTGCACACAGCTCTTAGGTTAATTTAGATTTTTGTGGGTTGCACACATGCTGTACATGGCTAACATAATGTCACTGTGGATATCAACAAACAGTAACATATCACCCACAAGTTCTCAAACATTCATCTAACTCAACTGACTGAATGAAGTGACTGAACAGATGGAAATACAGCCTAAACAGCTACTAATTCAGGCTCATTTGTATCTTTGGAGAGGCACAAAACACAAACAGCAGAGTGTTTACTGAGAGCAGATTGTCTCTGTAAATGTCCTGCACCCACAGCTCAGCCCAATGCTGTTCACTCACATAATGAGCAGCTGCTGACAAAGGACTCAGCTGATACACACACACAAAACACACCAGCATCCAACACGTAAAAAAGCCAAAATCACCATTATGGCATATACCCGCCAGGCCCACCGTTAGGAATTTTGGACAGAGGGACAACATTTTCCAAACTGGGCCCCTCATCGACACCCAATCCAACACCCACCCACCCTTAGTTCTAATGCAAACACGGGCAATTTCAAAGAAGATCTTGGCCATTAGCCTTAGTGACACAGATGGAATCCCTAACAATTACTCAATCTGATTATAAAGCATGAAAGGTAAATACATTTTTTTTCAAATCTTTTTTCAATTTTTTTTTCAAATTAGTTAATTATGAGTGAACAAATAAACATACTTCATCTATTCAAATTCAATTTTGAGCACTACATTAATCAGCATATTGGTCAAATTATTCACAAAACTGAAATACTGTTTAGTGCATATGGCTGTGTCAGCTGAAATGATGATGATAATAATAAACAGGGATTGCCACATGTATAGCTTATTATACTGTAACCATATTTGCAGCTGTATCCTATGACCTATGATATGCTGTGCTAATTTTAATTCAGATAGAATCTTCTGCACTTTAGCTTGTGTGTTTCAGCAGGTTTCTTCTCATGTTCAAAACTTTCTGCACAAGCATGCTCACTGGGATGCGCTTCTATTTATGTTATTCTATTTGAGAGGTGATGTGTATTGACCTGAAAATAGCAAGTAGCAACTTACTTACTTGGATGCAAAATATCTCACCCCACTTGTGGAGGTTTCCTCACTGTATCTTTTTCAGTCACCTTTCTGTCACCTGCTTAACAATTTGTGGACTTTTTTTAATCAAAGTTGTAATATTTGTCTGACACAACTGACTGTCCTGTCTTCTGCTACCTTTGTCAATCTTTCCATTCTCACATGTTGCATGGGCCTATGTCGTTTACAATGAAAATGATAGCAGATGTACAATCAAAATGTCATTTTTTTTAAACAATAGGCCCTTGATTTTAAACAGAGGTAGACAAAAAACGATTTCTCATTTATAGCCATTTAACTTGCAACTATGTGACACATTTTATCAGCTGTAGCTAGCGCTTACTAACATAAGTAACATGAGGTGGTTCAAAACATTTCTAGCTGACTTGTTTTAAAATTAGGAAATGTCCTGTACAAGGTGAAAGACAGAAGGTTTGATCACTAAAAATGTTTTAATAAGCAGCTTTGTGTTGTTCTGAGAAATAAAATGTGTTGTGTGTTAACAGCTGCAGCTCAGGAACAAAAGAGAATCCGTGTAGCTCTCTGGCTCACACTCTCACATGGTTTTCAGCTAGGATGGATCTTAGCAAGAACTCCCGAGCCATGCTGACATCTAGTTTCTTGTCTAGTCGGCATCTGAAGGTCGGTCTGCTTTGTGGGATTTGAACTGACAGAGTTTGGGTGAGGAGCCAACTTTCCAGCGCTTCCAGTGGCAGCTGGCGTAAGGATTAATGAGGTGATCCTGATTCCATCATTTCCACTACACAACCCAACTGTAAGGAGTGACCTGACTCAATGCTTAAGTGTAGTGTGTGCATATGTATGGGTATGTGACTGAGTGGACTCACCAGCGTTAACTGCATTGGACAGGTGACTCATGTGGAAACAACATTATCCTGGGGCAAACTGAGGGAGGAGGAAGAATCCCACTGGAATTTAGATTCATGCATAACTTAGAGAGGAAAGTTTCTAGCACACAGGTGTGTGTGTGTGTGTGTGTGTGTGTGAGAGAGAGAGAGAGACTCCCCAAAATACACTCTAGTCTGAGGGCGTAAGTTTCTTTCACTAATGGAGAGGACACACATTAAACGGTGTGAGCGTCCACTTCATTTTCTGCATTCTGGTGAATTTTTCTGTACCATTTTCTGCCTTTTCTGCATCAACTTATGGTGGAAATGTATGTATTTATTTATGTAAAGGGGAACACAAACTTCAGGTAAGGGGTGACAGTTCAAAATATATACTGTATATAATAATAATATATAATATAATTTAACATCATCCCTGATGAGTCAACACATGCAGGCATGATTTAGTCTGTGACACCTGCTCACATCAAAGATACATTAATTAATTTATAAATCCCTGGACTTTAAATGGTCCTGCGTTTCAGCAAGATTTCTGCTCATGTCAAAAACTTTTAAAATCATTCATTTAAAATCTATTCCACATATCTGTGTTCTCTTACATTTGGAGAATAAAGTTGCAATATTTGAACAATGTCAACCTGCCATATACTCTGCTGTGCATTACATCATCCCATGTTATTGCTCTGCTGATGTGGTAGTATCCCCTTCAGATCGTCTGACAGTCACAGAAGCGTGTTTGGGACTGTACTGGATGAGACAAGTGCACTGCTCTTGATCAAAACAAACACAAAAACCACAGAAATCTCACCACAAATACACACAAATGTTAACTTCACCTCTAATAGAGTGGAGCTCACAGCCACTTCAGTATCAAGCATTCCGGAGCAGTGAGACCATCTTAAACAGAGCAAAGGTGTCTCTAAAGGCTCCTGCAGACTACACTACTTTCAGCGTCTTGTGACGAGAGTCTAGAAGTCGATCGGGACAGGGGGTCACACGCTACATGAGCTGAGAACGACTCTGTCACGGCTGGTCTCCAAACCATGTTTCGTCAAGAAAACACACATGAAATGTGAAATGGGAAATGACGTGAACCTACAAACAAAACAGTTATGGTTTGTTATTATAAAGATAGCAATTATAAAGACAAAGAGTTGGGGTAGAAGACTGGATTAGCACACGCAGGTAGCAGGGATCATCTGAGCTACAGAGACAGCTGGAGGTGGAGGTGAGTAAAAAGTAGCTGCATGCTCTGTCAGCTGCTGCGCTCATTGGCTGGAATTTGGATGTCAATTCGGCCGACTCTTCCAGATGTTTGGCATGCTAGATATCTGGCTGGTCTGCGATGTGTCAGATGTGTTGAGCCGTTTTGATGGGTCGTTGAGTAGTTCACACATAACGACTGGCAACCGCTTATTGATTGCTAATTCACAGCCTGATGAGTTCGCCGACTGGCAAATCGTTCTAAAAATTGTGTCGTGTGAACTAGGCTTAATTGAGGGGGACGCAGAGACAGAAGCCACACAGAGCTACCAGTCAGTGTAAAGACGCGAAACTGCAGTCCAAAGTTTTTAAGTCTAAATAACTGTAGACTGCCAGGAAATCCTGCCACATGACTCAAAGCAATCTATTCTATTATGACTTTATTCTTTGTTTCTCCTAATATTATGACTTAATTCTTGAAATCTCAGATTACTATTGTTTTGTTGTAACAGTGGTCCTAATACTCCATAGTTCACAGACTACAATTCCACCTTTTATGTTGTTCTCTCACTAATTTGTGGCTGTTTATTGCACCAAATACACTAACATTGACTAGACAGACACTGACATGCGACAGCGGTTATATTTACATTTTTGAACTGAATCAATGCTGGGGACAGTAGTCGCTGGATATTGGTGTGGACATGTCTCTACTGTACCTGCCTAAATCTGTGCCTTTGCTCTAGATAGTGTTGTGCTGTTTTAATTTCTACACTTGGTCTAACAATTCACACAAGTTACTGAATGTACAGTATGTCAAGATTCAGGGACATGAGGGACCCGCACGCCTTTCCCTTTGGAGTAGTAGCTGGACTTCAACTCAGAGCAAATTAGACCAAATAATCTCGCTCTGGCTCTCACCCAGGTCTATAAAAAAACATGTTCTTCATTACTTTAATGGGGCTTAGTTAATGGGACACCATTATAGTTATTTAAAATCCATTTGGCAAAAAAATACCCGTTTGCTGCTTGTCATTGGAAACAGATCCCACTTTGGTCCAATTCACCGGGGCACAACTCTCATCTTGTTATTCTGAAAAACTGATCATTGATCGGTATTCTCACCCTGAGCTGTGGACTGAATGCTGCTGCTATGACTGTGTAGTGTATATTTATGTGCGCAACCAAAAAATGGACTGATATTTATTATCACAGCTGTGAAGTGAAATAACTGACATAGTGCAATTGTAGATTTTGACACTTTGACATGTTCACCACCTATTGTGAATCATTCCTCAAACTAAACTGCCTGTTCACAAGTCAACGGACTGTGTCTCCTACAAATGATGTTAATATACTATTAATTTGTTTTGCCAATTACATTTTGATAGGAAACATGATCACAGCCTGCATTATGTTCCCTGGCAACCTTTTTCCAAGTGAAGGAAGTGCTCTCATTTGTGTAATACACAATACTCGTAGAGAGGAGGTTAAGGTGGGTTGCAGTTGCTACAAGTGGATATTGTAACAAAACAAACTATATGTGTTGTCAGTTAATATTTTGCTGATATATTCGGTATCATCATTTTGTCACCTGGCAGATATGTTAATTAATATTTTTCCATTATTTTGAAATGTAATTCAGGTGGAACAATGTTTAAATTAATAGTAAATAAATGTGATTAGTAGAAGACAGGGTTGACTGTTAATTCATAATGCAGATAAGATAATTTTGTAATTTTACTTCACAGGTATAATGATTACCCAGTGATTATGCTATGCACACACTATGACCTGTTTATATCCAAAATGTTGATGTGTGATGTTGTGTTTGTATAATTTTATCCCTAAAATGTAATGCAGTACGTGTTGACAGATAAGACCTTATCCCACTGTAAAGCTTTCACTGTGTGTGGATGGTGTTTGCTGCACTTTTCCCCTGGCAGCTGTAGTGCGACTTCAGTATTGGTTGCAGGATTATTCTTGTCTCAGCTAGATTATGGTGATATCATCTATCAATTTGCATGTCCATCTACTCTGTCAAAACGTGACCCTCTTTATCATGCGGCTCTCAGGTTCATCACAAATGCTGGCTATCAGATACATCACTGCATCTTATACAGTTTGGTAAATTGGCCATCACTCAATCTGTGCAGGATACTACATTGGTACACTTTAATTTATAAAGCTATTTTAGGCAAGACAAGGCAAGTTTATTTGTATAGCATATTTCAACAACAAGGTAATTCAAAGTGCTTTACATAAAACATAAAAGCAACAGGGAAATATAAAAAAGTTTAAAAGCAACATAAAATATAATAAAAGTTACAGTGTAAAAAGCTAAAAACAAAGAAAAAGAAAACAGCACAGTAAAAGTTACAGTGCAGTGTAAGTTATCAATAAAAAGAAAAATCTTAAATATTTAATTAAAGGCAGTGGTAAAAAGAAAAGTCTTCAGTCTTAGGTCTTTAGGTCTTTTGCATTCTTATATCTGTTTAAAGTTTGCTCATATGCAAAGTACATATCATCACTCCATCTAGTGACGGACTACTGCGTAAGGTACCAAGAATGAGGACTGAAGCAGGAAAGAGGAGTGTGTCTTACTATGGCCCTTCATCCTGGAATGAACTCCAGTCTAGGCTTAAGATTGGTGTGCTAATTTCCTTAGCTGCTTTTAAAAAAAGAATATCTGACATTCTGAGGGACGTATGTACTTGTTTTTAATTAATGGTAGGTAGAGCACTACATTTAGTCCTTATGTTTTTGTTTATATATTTTAAACTCTTTTTAAAAAATTGTATTTTTTCTATGTAAACTTTGGGTAAATCTGTGTTGTATTTTAATTTACGCAATGCATTGTTTTACAACTTATGGTTGAAAATTTGTGTTTTATATGTGCTATACAGGACTCCCTTGTAAAAGAGACTGTGTCTCAATGGGACATTTCCTGTTTAAATAAAGGTTTATAGTATTTTGTTTTGCTCAAATTGTTTGAGGCTTAGTATAAGTATAAGTAGTAGTAGTAGTAGTAGTAGTAGTAGTAGTAGTAGTAGTAGTAGTGGTTGTAGTAGTATAAACAATCCAGCGTTTTCACCAGTGCCATAAAAGTATCTCTCACAACTGTATAGATGGGCATGATTGCACAGTTATGGTGTCTGTAATTTCCCTTCACCCCTGGCTTTTTTTATGATCTGAACATTGTCTTATACGTGACTCAGCCAACAATGTCAGCCATGTGGCTCATATTCTCCTACATTCTTCATGCTGCTGACATGTTTCCTCATTGCTTGGTCTTGCCTCTGTAGCGCAACATTTGAGAATGCACTCAAGTAGCTGTCAGAGCTGAGTGCACTGGCAAACATTTCTCAGGGTAGTGAACGTGTTTGTGTTTTGAATTAGATTTGTAGTTGGTGGTATTGCACCTTTGACAGCAGCTGATACTTCTGCAGATAACTGATATTTTGCTCAATTGATTTTGTCCAACTTTTTAAAACCAAACCATGTCCAAGTATGTATGAAGTACTGATTTTTCCTACACTTTCATCTAATTTATTCCTGTCTGTTCTTCACGCAGCAGCCATTACATAGAAATGTGTGAGTGTGTTAACTTAAAAGGGATATGTAGGCTATAATTAAGATCCATTCTATATTGGAAAAATGGCATTTAGGGGGTTCAGACAGATCACAAACTACAAACCCAAGTTCCCCACTCCATCAACGACTGTCGCCTGGCAAATGAGCTGAACCAGTTCTACTGCCGCTTTGAGAGTCAATTGGATACCATCCCCCGTGACTCCTCCACTCAGCTTCACCCCCAGTCCACTGAAATACATTTGTGGATTTCAGTTCTGCTTTCAACACCATCATCCCGGCCCTGCTGCAGGACAAGCTCTCTCAGCTGAACGTGCCTGACTCCACCTGCAGGTGCATCACTGACTTCCGGATGGACAGGAGGCAGCACGTGAAGATGGAAAATATCTCTCTGATTCCAGGACTATCAGCACCGGTTCCCCTCAAGGCTGACTTCTTTCCCCTCTGCTCTTCTCCCTTTATACCAGCTTTATAACAGCTGAACCTCCAGTCACCAGCTCCTGAAGTTTTGAGATGACACCACCCTTATTGGGCTCATCTCTGGTGGGAGTTCACCTAAAGGTGGGTGACTTGGTGCAGCCAGAACAGTCTTGAGCTCAACGCTCTTAAGACAGAGATGGTTGCGGACTTCAGAAAGAGCTCAGATCCACCCTTACCCATCATCCTGTATGACTCCCCGGTCGCCAGTGACTCCTTCTGCCTTCTGGGCACATCATCTCCCAAGACCTCAAGTGGGAGCTGAACATCACCTCCCTCACCAAGAAGACCCAGCAGACGATGTACTTCCAGCGGCAGTTGGAGAAGTTCAGCCTGCCAAAGTCAATGATGGTGCACTTCTACACTGCCATCATTGTGTCCATCCTCACCTTCTCTATCACCATCTGGTATGGTGCTTCCACTGCCAGGGACAAAGGGTGGCTGCAGCGTATCATTTGCTCTGCAGAGAAGGTGATTGGCTGCAATCTTTCATCACTTCAGGACCTGTAAAAATTGGAGCTGACCCCTCCCACCCCGGACACAAACTGTTTCAGACTCTCCCCTCTGACAAGAGGCTGCGGTCCATCAGGACCACAACCTCTTGCCACAAAAACAGCTTCCACCCTTTTGCAGCTAGGCTCATTAACAAGGCCCAGGTACCTCACACCCCCCTCTTTCAAATAATACAAATGTAAATATGCATGTGTAAATATTATTAATTTCATTTCATATCATGCACAAACCTGGCACATTGCACATATTTGTTGTCAATTGTTAATCGTTGTTCTATATTTTTATATTGTCAATTTATATATTTATGTTCATAATATTCTCTTCCGTTGCAATACGTCTGCACAACACAAACCACAGTAATGCACATGTAAATATCTGCCAAATTGTTCTTTCTCTGCAAATAGTTGTATTACTTTTTTAATTCTTTATTCTTATATAACTTGTAATTGTTTATTCCATATTTATATTTTCTGCATTTATTTATGTCAACTGTATGTTTGTCTATGTGTAGCACCTTATCACCAAAGCAAATTCCTTGTATGTGTAAAACACTACTTGGCAATAAAGCTCCTTCTGATTCTGATTGTGATTCTGATTGACTTTCACACTGAATCTACAAAATGTGACCATGGACACTGATGGTTTTAATTTTTATCATTATAGTAGAGTAAGGTGGATCGGTTATATGGATGACACTAGCTGTGTAAATGCAGGTAAACACGCTACTTCCCCTTTATGGCTGACATAAAACAGATCCTGTATTATATATGTCATAACCTGGCTCAAAGGCCATGACAGAAGTGAGAAAGACACAATGCCAGTAGTACCAAGTGTTTATTATGACACCTGGACTGATAAACTGAAATGTTAGATGTGTTAGTCAGCAGCATCAGTAGTATAGGTGTGGATGTGTGAAAATGGTGTCAAGTGTTGTTGTACACACAAGTACAACAAAATAATTAAACAAAACCAAAAAGGTGTAACCGCTGGTGGGGAAGATGAGAGATAGAGCTAATCTGGAAGGTGGGGGTTTTATTTCTTGTGGAGCACTGGGCCCAGGGGTTCCAGATCTGGGAAGGCACTGCAATCAGCTCATCGAACACAAAACTACACAAATATGTCAACACTGGTGGATGCAGCACTGATACAACACACGCACACCCTCAGGACAGGCATGAGCCGTCACAAACGATAGAGTTCACACACGTTTTCAGTCATTTGACTTGATATAGACTGTTTAGATGACTTAACGTTTGAAGAAACTGTTACAAATGGATCAGACAGTATATCAAACAACAGTGGTTCAGACATATTTGTCAAACAATAAGTGATGAGGAATAGTGCAACACTGTGTTTCGACCTGTCGCTCAGCCTACAACTGCAAAAACAGCAGGATGTGACAGCTGTAGACACTCATTCTTCTGCTTGTCAGTGCTTTTGACAGCAGTATCAGAGCTGAGTATGTGCTATATGTGTGTGTTTATCAGAGTAATATACTGGTATACTAATGTTTGATTGTTAGTGGGTCCCCATGCTTCAACATTCTGCTGAAGCAGGACGATGCTGCATTTATTCTTAGAGAAATTAAGTTCACAAACAACTATATTCTATTATAAAAAATGCATTTTGGGGAAAGAATGCTTTTAACATTTCAGGACTGAATGCAATCAATTTATTTTGATCACATCTGAAAACTGTCTTTCAGTAGTAAGTTTAATTAGGTTTACGTAACTAAAACAACTTGGTTACGGTAACAAAATGTTGTATCCTTGGTTAGGTCTCAGGTGTGAAATTCAATCACTGTGTTGTTCGAGTTCTTGTATTAGTTCTAGCAGTTAACAACAGTGACTTGAATTTCTAAACTGAGCACTTTCAGGCAATTTTGAGAAAAAGTAACCATTCAAAATTGTTTTTGATATAATCATGTCATTCTTCTGTTCTTCTGGCTGTGGATACAGTATTATGTTCCTATCTCTGCTAAACTATCTCTTCTTTTTTAACAACAGTCTTCCCTTGGTTTACTATGATTTCTGCTTTTGGATCTCATGACTTTGGCCTCTGTACTTTACCACTGCTGCAACGGCTTTTTTCATAGTGAACAGTCAGAAAACAAAACACAACTCTGCAGCCAAACTGCCTTTGGGTTATCTTTACACAAAAAACAACTTCTTTTTGTAATCTCTTTTGTGTTGTGTCATAATTGATAAGGTATGAAAAGTTCATTGCTGGCAAAACAGCCTTTACGGTTAAAGACATGGTGACATTAGCATTCTGCGACTAATCCGCTGGTAACTTCTTCCTGCAAGCGAATGAGCTCCTCCAAGCTCTCAGTGCAGAATAGTGACTCAGGCAGCTGACTTGCTGCCATCAGGCTCCAGAGGGCCTGTTGTTTTCAATAAAGGTCTCAGTGAAACATTGGTGTGTTTGAGGCTCCACTATTAGTTTATGCCTAAAGGATAAGGCTGACATTATTCTATATTTTTCTTATTGTCAAGAAATCCCATGAAAAGGCTAAAACTAATATAGTATTTGACTTCCCTTCCCTGTCTTGTACTCATGCCACATTCATGCATATTCAGTCAGCAGCACTGAAGTCACGATTACAATTAAGCAACTTGGATTTTTCTGAAAGTTACAATATCTGACTTGATGCTTATCAATATGGAAGTGCCTGGATGCCAAAAATGGATGCCTCACATCACTGTCTATTGCTCAAGGTAATTAAACCCAACTTTAATGGATATAATGTTAAGCCCTGTTTATTCTGATGGCATGTTGGCCTTGTGGTTGAACAAGCACCCTGGCCACTTATAGGTAAGTATAATATGGCCTGTCATTCAATGCCTGTGCACTGTTGGGTATTCTAAAAGAGACAGCAGAATCCACCCTCTAATAACTCTAAGGATGATGGTTTAGTGTGAGAAGGTTGAGCATTCATTGCACTCATTAATTAAGGCGTCAATGACAAAAGACTCCATGAGTGATGCAGCCTGTGCATGAATAAATGAACAATCTTCATCATACCATTTTTATCTCACCACTTTTTATGTTTATTTAAGTACAACTACGAGTTACTCTACTTGAATATTTCCATTTTATGCTACTTTACACTCCATGATATTTCAGATGGAAATATTATACTTTTTTTACTCCACTAAAGTTATTTTAAAGCTTTAAAATAAATGTTAATGTAATTTTATAGATTAAACAACCCGGTAGTACATAAAGTAGTTCAAATTGGCCCCACTTTTTCCAGCTGCAATATTAAAGTGATACAAATATTAATATATTATGTTGCCCGCTTGCCCAGTTCTGGCTCGACACCAGCGCTGTTTTCTACCAGGTGTCATCTTATCATAGAAGAAAGGTTATCTGAAACTTGGGTGGCAAGCCAGCCAACAATGTTAGACAGTTTAGAGTTAGAGGGTTTCTCAGGGTATCGACGATGAAAGTCTCTGACCAGAGTAGCATCCAGGATTTGAATGTAAGGAATCCAGCTCCTTTCCTCCGGACCGTAACCCCCCCCAGTCCACCAAGTAGTACCAAGGCGGCGGGAGTCCAGTAGGCGGCGAACAGTATACACCTGTTCACCATCGACTAATCGGGGTGGGGGAGCCGGGGCGGTGGTGGGAGCATCGGACTGAAGGCAACAGCCTTGAGGTGGGACACATGGAACGAGGGGTGCACCTTCATGGAGCAGGACAACTTCAGCCTGACCACCATGGGGTTTATGATTCTCTCTACTACAAAGGGCCTGAGGAACCTAGGAGAGAGCTTGCGGGAATCAGTCTTCAAAGGTAAGTCTTTGGTGGACAGCCATACCTTATCACCCTTAGTGTACTTTGGGGCAGGGACACGATGGCGATTGGATTGATGCTGGTACTAAGCAGAAGTCCCTAACAGCTTGGAGCGGGCCCAATGCCATGTCCGGGGACAGCGCCGGATATGAGCCTGGACTGAGGGAACTGCTATGTCCTTCTCCTGGGAAGGAAACAAAGGAGGCTGATATCCATAAAGACACTGGAATGGCGACATACCTGTAGCAGCAGTCGGCAGAGTGTTGTGAGCGTACTCGACCCATGACACTTGAGAAGCCCATTTGGTGGGATTATTGGAAACCATGCAGCGAAGCGTTGCCTCCATCTTCTGATTGGCTCGCTCTGCTTGGCCATTGGTTTGAGGGTGGTAACCGGAAGACAAACTGACAGATGCTCCCAAAGCAAAGCAAAACCCCTTCCAAACAGCAGAGATAAACTGTGGACCACGGTCAGACACAATATCCAAAGGAAGCCCGTGGATCCGGAAAACCTCCCTGACAAGAACCTCTGCCATCTCCTTGGCATAAGGTAATTTAGGAAGCGGGATTAAATGCACAAACTTGCTGAATCTGTCGACCACCGTGAGGATGGTAGTCTTACCCTCAGATGGAGGTTAATCCGGTCACAAAGTCCAGAGCCAGGTGCGACCAAGGACGACGAGGAATGGGTAGTGGTTGCAGGAGACCGGCGGCAGGCTGGTTAGAGCCCTTGTTCTGGGCACACACAGGACAGGCAAGATAAGGTGGCAAAGACAGGTCTTGCTGTTTGCTGAAAACCAACTGAAGGTCATGATCATCAAGAGGAACATTAGATAAGTCTGGTTCTGCAGTGCCCGTCACCTGACGGGAAACAGACTGGGGTTTGGCAGAGGATAAACAGCTAGCATGACAAGCAGTGCTCCAAGTAATGATCCTAGAGGTGGGCCAGTCAATGTTGGGGTTATAGCGGACTAACCAGGACTAGTGGCACAAAGGGGGAACTGATGACAAAATAAATAATCTGTTCGATGTGGTTACCTGATAATTGTAATCTAACTGGGCAAGTGCGGGCAACAACCTGGGCCAATAACCTACCATCAAGGGCATCAGCTTCAAGTGGCTCATCTAGCAGTACAGTGGGGATCATTAACTGCTCTACCAACACCTCATCTAGGAAACTCATCTGCTCCAGAATCAATAAGAGCTAATAGACTGCTAGACTGACCTTGGAAAGTGAGGGTGGCGTGAAGTTGAGTGCGAGGATGAGAAGAAAGAGGGATAGCTGCTCTACTCGCTAGGATTCTCCTGATTAGAGATGCGGCGCTGGCGCTCCACAGGGTCCAGACGCTGGCGACCTAGCTGCATGGGCTCCTCTCTGGATGGAGAAGCACGGCGGTAATCAGAGTTGGTAGTCAGTCGCGGTTAGCTGAGTTTGTAGCTCTGTGACGTTGGTGGAGAGTTGTCGCAGCCCATCCATGATCTCCCTGAGAGACTGACTGTGTTGTCCAAGTGTGTATTCTTGTACTGAAACTGCATGTTTGACTGTGTCTAAGTCTGCTTTGTCCATACTTGGCTGGATTGTACTGTAAGATATGGTTTAAATAGAACCCAGAAGCAGGCAAAAACGGGAGGCCTATCACAGAGTTTATTGAAGTGCAGTCAAGACAAGGTGGAGGCCAGTAATTCAGCTGGGTGACAGGCTCGACGGAAGGCAGGGGAGGCAGGCAGAGCGTACTCCTCCAGAGAAGCAGGCAGGTATGGGCACAAGGGAAGGCGTCCTCACCAGACTATGAAATCCAAAGATAAAAGACAATAATTAACCACAAAACGTAACAGAGTACAAGGTAGCAACAAGGCAGGTGCCGGCTAGAGACCTACGGTATACAACGTAACAATCCAGACTGGGAGACTGAGGTCTTATGAAGCAGCACAGAAAGACATGATATGAATCAGGTGTGCTAATCAGTCTGCCAGACAGGTGAGTGAGCCAGACCCATGCTTCCCCACCAGTCACGCCTCCTGCCAACCTGCTTTTGTATCGTCAAGTCAAATTTTGAATGCATGACGTTTACTTGTGACAGAGTATTTCTATAAGAGATGCTCACACGTCTTTTAGCTAGAGTCCAAGTCAAGTCTCAAGTCTTTGAGCTGAAGTCCAAGTCAAGTCTCAAGTCTTTGAGCTAGAGTCCAAGTCAAGTCTCAAATCTCTCGTGGTTATTACGAATGTTGTATCACCTGCTGCCTTCAATCCAGGTTGCTAATAAAACTGCATAGCTATAAGGAATTCAGTAACTGTAACCTGTTTTTCATTTAAAGAGCACAACCATGTAATGTAAAATGCAGTTATTGACGGCTTATTAAATACTGTAAGTCAAAACACTTCCCAGACTCTTAAACCCAGTGTAACGTTAACTAAATAAGTGTGACGCTTCATAATCAAACATAAAACTGTCTGTTTTTAACTTACAGAGCCCAACCATGCAGCCTAATGTACCATGCGCTACAATTAATGACAGCTTATAAACTATTGTAAGTCAACAAACCCTGTTGATTTTCAAACCCAGTGTAAAGTTAACTAAATAAATCTGTAAAGTTACATGGTCAACAACAAAGCTGTAACCTGTTTTTAACTTACAGAGTACAACCTGTTCATTCAATAATTTCTTCATCTAAACCATCTACCTGCCTCTTAGACCCCATCCCGACTAGGCTGCTTAAAGAAGTTTTGCCCT
>JAPMOB010218375.1:0-29852 GCA_029875015.1 Lepomis gibbosus | reverse complement strand
AATATATGTATGTGAAAGGAGAATATATGTATGTGAGAGTGAAAATGTATGAATGTATGAATGAAAATATATGTATGTGAAAGGAGTAATAAGGTTATGTGAGAGGTCTAGAATAGATTATGGCTTGTAGGGCCCCTCATAGTAATGTGTAGCTGAAGGCAGAAGTGACATGTGCATCAATGTGCTTTCGATTAGGGTTTATGATATGAAATAGAGAATAATTTAGTCCTGACACACGGAGAGTAGTCACATGCACTTTTACATTACGCTGATACTAGTCAAGCATGGTGTTTACCTTCCCCAGCTTGCTGCAGTCATTGTAACTGTCATTGTTGATATAATGCTGCCAGGTGTATTTCTGCACTCCTGACCTCTCCAAAAACCACAAGAGCCCTCAGTTATTGAATTCAGAAGTTTTAAGTTGTCAAAAGTTGCAGATTACTTGTGTGACTGGGCTGTGGCCAGACCTTTTCTGACATTTCTAAAAACAGCCTCAAAGCCTACTTATTCATGTGATATTTGTTTCAAATGCATACACTTTTATCGGCTCTTGCTCTTTTTTGAGCTTTTATTGCCCTTACTACACCTTCATTTTAGTTTAAATGTTCATGCTCCTTTTCTACTGTCTGACAGTTTGTCTTTTTAGATAAAACCATAGAAACACCTGCTTAGAGACCAGTATCCAGTATGACTGTTGGAGTCTTTCCAATGAGCTGAAAAAGATAGTGTCACCATTCAAGGAATTTTATGGTTTAACATATACAACATGCACAACTATAATTTATGTCAAATTCTGCTTTTTTTATTTCAACAAATTGTTTAATTTATATGCAAGTATGCACATTAGGCTCACTTTATACAACACTGTAATAATCCTTCATAGCAGTGCCATTAATTTGGATTTGGGTGAATGTTACATTTAATTTTGAGGCCTGTCATCTTCAAAACTCTCAGCAACAACATCTATAAAATGCACGCAAGTGACTATATTACTGAAAAGTTACTTAATACTTTTGATCCATTTGCCCGTCTTCCTTTCCTCATGTCCAATTGATTTCCGCCTACTGGCTTAAAGCTAGATCACTCTCTGCATGTCCATGTTAACTAAACTACTCTTTACCTTAATTATTTTCTGCCAGGTACATACTCACTGTCTCTTATCATCTCACACATGCACTAAACTAAAATGCGTTTATAATGGAAACAGAAAAATGGAGCAGTTTATCGTAATTCATAAAGACTCCCCAGTGTTGTTTTTCCAGAGGGGGAACGTGTTCAGTAATTCCAATGATCATCTTAGAGTTGCAATGCTAATGACTCTAAGAAGACAGAAGCATGAAAAAAGTCTTTTGCTGCCTAAGGCTCTAATTTCTTTTATGGTTCACTCTTTTTCTGTCTTTGTCTATGGTGTCTCATCTCCCAGTGTCCCTCATTGTCACACTCAGAGCCAGTGATCCATAGAATTATAGATGGACAGATCAGGGGTTACAGAGAAAAGAAAAATGTTTAAAACTGTGTATAACATGCATTAAAATGACCACTTGACCAGTGATGGTAATCTATCTATGTTAGGTTCTAGGCAGAAAGGACATACTGTACACTATTTGTTATTGCATATTGTGCCAGTGTTGATTTAAATGAAGTTGTGATGGTTTGCATCATATTTACTGGTTCTTCTAATATCCTTTATAAAGGCACTTTGTGTAGAATGTTTGAGTGATAAAGCATCTGTCAAATTAGTTTGATGACATAAACAATCCATTTGTTTTTGTTTGGGAAAAAATTTGACTATCCAGTAAAAAGTGGTACAGTCTGCATTTGGGGTGGGGTGCTCTGGCAGCACCAACGGAGAAAAATTTGCAAATTCTATACATAGTGGCTGTTTTTATCTGTCGTAAGTATTTTCCTTTCTGTCTGTCCATGTGTCATAAAATGATTGGGCAGGTGTTGGACAGAGACATTTGTTTCAGGAACTGCAGAAATAGATCATCTGAAATCCTTAAATCTGGCCTCTCAGATTCTGTATTCTGTTCAAATTCTTAATTTCTCTCACTTGTTTTTTTCTACAACTGAATAAATGAATAAAGGCAAAACACATTTACACACACACACACACACACACACACACACACACACACACACGAAGAAGTGAGAAATCACGTGATGTGCATTTATACAAGTCATTATGTGAATGTATGCAATGATAATTGTGGGTGTAGCCATTCTGCCTGCCTCCCTGCTTGTTATGAATAAAAAAGCAGAAGAAGATTGAAAATACTAGTGTAGTGGAAAGGAATAAGCATTAGCAATTACATTTCTTTTGAGGACCACTTTATTTCTCCTTTGACCAAGATGCTGCAACTAAATCATAACAAGCAAGCCAAAATGTAATGAAACACAAAACTGTGACACCCCTCACCCCTCAGAGTGGCATCTCCACAGAGAGATAATTATGCTTTTAACACTTGTAGCTGTGATATGATGGCAGCATGTACTCCTTTATACTTTTTAGCATAATATTCCCTCTGTTAGTAGCTTTCCGGTAGAGTCAGTACTGCTTTCCACTGATAGATCAGCTGAAGCAAGCTTTTTTCACTAATGCATGTATGGTTTTAATGGTAGACAGTGAGAAATGGTATTTTATTAGCACCAATAAGTAATTATTATTTCTATGATCGGTCAGTTTATGTTTGTTCAGTGTTTTAATGTTTTATTTTGATGTCAACTATGCTAAAATACATTGTTGTTAGCTAACAACATGTTCTAGTTTCCAGGTCTTTATGACGTAAAGATGTTTCTAACATTCTGTCTCTCTGGTGGGTAAAATGGATAGACAAAACATAATGATGTAATTTGAACCACCACGAACTTTCTTCCAAAAACTGACTGGGTTCAACATCTTTGATGCGGTGTTAACTAAAATATTTTTGCAAACTTTTATATTAGATGATTAGTTTATGTTAAGAATGTTTACCACTGGCAATTCACTTAACATGTGTTTCTTGTTGATATCTTGTTGATCAGGTAAAGATTGCAGAGGCTCATGCAAACTGCGCTTATTGTCTCACCTTGAAAGTGCGGTTGTGATGGGCCTATTTGTCTGACAGCAGCAATCAGTCTTCCATGATCCACTGCAATAATTGACACTGCCGACTGAGTGCTTTACATTGGTGTCAGTACTGGTCACACAAACACACACACACATGCGCAAACATTGACATGCACAGATGTTCAGAATCACTTATAGTGAATGACCAGGTTGGCACTTGAAAGCTCATTAATGCATGAGCCGGCATGTAATCACGCCACAATGTCAATGAAAGGCTCAGGTGCAGCACAGACATGATTCACACATATGGAAATGCATACACAAACACGGCTTTATAAGCAAACAGACAGGAATATATTCTCCAGCCACAGTGTCATTTTTCCCAGAGAGCACCTGTGCCAGAGACAACACAACACATCCATGAGTGTTTCCTCTAAGGTTGAGTTTATTTTTGGTGGTGTATGTTCTGAAATCTGCCACCTGAGGGGTGACTGCCAAACAGCATTGCATTCACAAGCAATCACAGTAATATGTCCTATATTATTGTACCTTCTGGGAAGATATTTGAACTTTCATTTCATGCAGACTTTTTAAAAAATGACATCAAATCAAAAACTAAAACATTGTTGGGTTGGACACCTACGTAAATTCGGTATATGGGGAAATACTGTCAGAGATCGTGCAAACTGACTCAGTGAGTCACTGAGAATTTACTTTTCACCATTTACATCTCAACAAGAACAGTTACGCATGACCTGGAGCAGGTGACTCCAAATCACATGTTCCAGCTAAAAACGCAACCTACCCTACCTCCGGGAACCTCTGACCTTTATGCCAAACACCACTGGAAACAGATCCAATATATGGCCGACCTTTCCTGACATAGATGGACAAAGAATACCTTCTCCTGCCATGCAAGGCAGAAATGGACAGTAAGAACTTTTAATGTTGGTGACAATGTCCTGGTGGTTAACCCCACTGTTCCATACGGGTTGTGGCATTTAGGCCATTAGTGTTGGACATCAAACCTGATGCAAGAGGTCTGCTCTGCTCAGTGAAGCTCCAGACTAAGACTTCAGTCACTGGAAGGCCCATATCCAAGCTGTGCATATACTAGAGACTGAAGAGAGCAGGTCTTCCTTTCAGAGATCAAAGACACTAACGAGATTTAACAACAAGCTGTATTTATACTTTATTTTGTGCATTGGTTAATTATTGTATATTTTATGGCTCTTTTTAATTAATTTAAGTGTTTGATTATATAGAGAACAATTAAGGGTTAGTGTATAGGAGCCACATTTAAATTAATTTCTATTTATCATTCATTAAATTATCTCCTCCTACTCAGCATGAGTGGACAAATGGAATCTCCAAGACTATAGTTAAAGTTTAAGTACACTGAAACAGCTGCTTCTTATCTTTTATATTTTGTTTTTTTTTGCAATAAATTCCAAGCAACAGTGAACGGTGAATACTCTGCACTAAAATGCACTAAAATGTGTAATAAATGGTTCTCAACACTGTGAAGCAAGGTGTTGCCTTAGAAGCACAAGGGCTCCTGTGGACATTAGGAACTACCACCCTGCACAGTTGTCCTGGTAGTGGAAGAAAAGGAAAAGACGTGAGGGTTGCAAAGGTTTTCTGTGCCAATGGGAGAACCATGCACTACTCTAGTATTATCTCGCTGAGGCAGTATTTAAAGACTACACTCTCAGCTCGCCTTGAGCCAATTTCATGGCTGATATCCTCAGTGTGAGGGACTGCGACAGGGCTTTTCCACCCCAGCAGGATAGACTTGGCCTCATGGGTTCAGAGGCCTCTGTCAGTGTGCTAACTTAGTGTTGCTATTTAGCAGGTCAAGAGCAAAATCAAATCAGTGTCCTTGTTGTTTGCATACTTGAGAACCATATATTGATTTCTGAACTGCAGTCTTGAAGATTTAATCAAAAGAAAAAGCATCCTACAAAAAAGTAAAATTACCCAAAAATTCTTTGAGAGGCACCATGGGGGTGGGAATCAATTTTTACGGTCTTTCATGGTGACACACATGAACATGGAGTTGCATGTAGTGAACCTGCAACGAGTGACACACAACCACTTACATACACAAGTGGGGTGAAGACACAAGGCAATGTTCAGCATGTCCTCCCCAGTAAAACGACATCTACACTTCCCTCACTTCCATCTTTTCCTTTTATCTTAGTCCCTCCCACTGAAGACGTGAGGAGAGGTGGAAAGTTAAAGATGCCAGGAGAGAGGAATCAAGGAAACACACTTTTAGAGAAATGACACGTCTTTCCTCTGAACCCCCCTGTCAGTCAGCTTTAACAGTGAATTCTGATAGTCTGGAGTTTGTATTGAATAAATACCTGCTTTATGTATTTATACTGTTAACAGATCAGTTGAACCACAGTGTGTAAATGCACTTCACTGCTCAGACACTAAATGCACATTAACTTTTTGTTTACTCAACTCAATGTTTTATTTAATATTTTATTAAAATATTATTTGTGTCTGCATGTATTGATATTCTGTTTGTATACATTATTCAATAACCCAGGTGGTGGTTAAAATGTTTGTAGAAATAATTTAGAATCCTTAATATTTTAAGAGAAGTGGAATAAATTATTATTATTATTATTATTATTAGTAATATATTTCACATCAAAGTATAGCACAGGGATTTTTAGTTTTACATGTGACAGATAAACAATTCAAATCTGTTTACTACTGAAAGACCTGAGACTCTCCCCAGCTACAATTAGCTACAATACAGAGGAAAGGAACTTATTTAATTATGGTTCATTTGTTAATCCCATTTAACAGTTAACAGAGCCTCAGAAGAATAGTTTTTTTAACTGATTTTTTCGCTATGTCTAGTGTAAGTGTAAGTCTCAAACAATAACCAGTTTTATAAACCACTGTTGTGTCAGAAATGTAGAAAACGCTCTTGGAATTTATTAAGTGCTTCTAGAGCTATGAAATGGCCACTAAACAACTCGTTGCTTGTCTAACTGAGCAACATTCATCAGTGATATCATAGATTTTATAAGAAACAGATAATTCATTGGGCATTGTTCCCAGTCATACAATGAAAACTATGGATTATGAATTATTAAATAGAATAATTTTTAACTTTGCTGCCACACAACACCCAGTTCATGGGAGTGCTTCTTTTGGATAGAAGTAAAATGCATGAGGAGTGAACTAGCCTGATGTTGATAAATGTGCTCCTGCTTCGCTGGACTATGGTGTCATAATTGACTTGGAGCAGGTGTTGTGATATTGTATAGAATACTTTAATAACTCACACCTTTGTACTATGATGGGAGCCACAGTGTTTGTCCAGTTGAGCAGGTGTGTCTTGTTGCTGTTGTCTGACAGTGATTAATGACACATGGATGCACAAAACAATGCATCAGTACAATATGATTGATTACAAAAAATGATTTGCATTTCTTTTCAATGTGTTTAGGGGCATTTTGAGAGTAATGACAAAAAAAGTCAAGAACCTTTAGACAAAGTTTGTTTTAGCTTCTATTGAAAGTCAAAATCTTGTAGATTGTGGAAATGAATTGCAAATCATCTTTTGTCAAACAGTGCTCAGAGTAAAAGACAAAAAGAGATCAAAGGTAATGCATCAGTATTTATATATTCACTGAACTCTGTGGTGCTGCACAAGTGATGAAAGCACCCTATTTCCTAAATGCATCTATTCAAGATCAAAATCTGCATTATTTTTTGACTGACAGGTTCTGAAGAAGCTTAATGGGACTCAGGGTCAGGAAGCTTATTTGGCATAAACAATAATACATGTTTAATAATTCAATTAAAATGAGAAAACACTGACATTGGAACCTTGAAATGTGAAAGTAATGAGAAGCAGTATGTGGGTTTGTTAGTAACTAATGGTTTGATGTACTAAAGCATATAATTCTTGAGCTTACTCTAATGAGTTCCTGAGAGGTTGTCCCTTAGCTGCCATCCTACAGGATATGGCAGACTTATAGATTTGCATTAGCTCTATATTAAATTAGTAAAAGGAAATAACAGGTTCTCTGGAAAGCTAACTGGTGTACGGGTTGGGTAGGAGAAGCAAGGGACATGTTACATTGCTAATAGGGCTCAGCTTTAGACATCCCTAATAACAATATCCACTAATAACAGACCCATTAGTAGTGGATATGCACTTTATTTGAGCAGCAGAAGGGCTACTTAACAGGTAATCTTTGAAATTCTATCCCTCTCTGCCTGCCTTTGACATATACATGAGGAAAAGCAAGGAGTGGATTTACAAATAATGCCAGTCGGAAGACTTAAATTAGTGGCATAAGCTGTCCAATTAACAACTGACTAGATCCTAAAGTTACTGTTCTGAAAATGGGAACCTATGATGGCCTTACTATGCAAAAAACATTTAAGAAAACAGCAAAACAGAAAACACACTTACTGAATGAACAGAAAGCAAGATGACAAAAAAGAAAACATAATGACTTTTTTTCAAAATAAATGATAGGCAGTCATGTTGTGTTTGCAGGCAGGAGCATGGTTCCAGGAATTTATTATAACTTACCGCACCTCCCTTTATGGATCTGAAATGAAGAGAAGATGAGACATGCACTTGTTTGTTTGTAGCAGCATGAGAAACCATAATAGGAGCACTGGACAGGAAAACGAGGTTTATTCTACTAAGAAGATTAAAAAAGTGTAGGAAGATGTATACCATTTCAGTAGCTCAATTGCTGCAGGTAGGAAGTTCTGAAACAGATTTTTTTTCTACTATTGGTTCATGTATAAAATGATCATACATTATCAATTTTCTCAAGAAGACTACAATACCTGTACCAGTAAGTATTGTGGCTATAATATAATGTTCACATGTAATAGCCTATCTATTATTATTGGGAGCATACCATTTTATAAATAATATGGAAGGTTACTGTAAACTTCATGTCACTCCAAATCATTGCTCCTACTGTCATTTTGCAAACATGCACATTCCTCTAATATACTTGTCATCTATGTCACTCTTTAGCAGCAAATGTCTTCTTTCTTTTGCTCTTGCTGTCAGTGAAGTCAGTTAACATTTTAGCCTGGCAAACTTATTTGTTTAACTGCTTGAACAGATGCAAGAGCAGTTATACTTGTTAATAGAGAAATGCATTTCTTGGGAGTCTTGGGATTCTGTGCCAAAGGTAATGATCTGTTGCACATTTTATCATTAAGCCAATAAATCTCTCCACTAACAGCCATTAAATCTAACAGCAAAGTTGTGTGAAGCAGTAAAAGTGAGTTTATTTATGGCAGCATACTTTCATAATTGTCTCTATTGAATGGACACATCGAAAGATTCTCTCTTGAGTCAGAAAGAGAAAAGTTTTACAATTGCATATGTGACAGGTAAACAGCAAAGCTATATATATGTCATGTGCTTTTGAAATCAGCGCATTTTCTTTTAACTATTTAATTTCCACTATTTCTCAGAATGATACTAATTCAAATCTTTATGCAAGTGAAACTGCAAAAGGCTAACAAAGCAAAATGAGACTAAATGATAATGCTACATTATAGCCATGTGTTATGAGTGGTATAGAACATTTTTTGCAAATCTTTACTAATATGTTAACCCAATATTTTCAACTTTGATGGTTTCAAAATTATTGGACGAATTACATGGTCCTTTATAGACTGAAATCACACGAGTTCCAGTAGTAGTCTATAAAGTCAATAATATTGAAATGCATGGTTGACAAGCTAAAAACACGGCTGCTCTTTGTTTCTGAAAACATGACATTTGATGACATTTTTGAAAAGCTATTCAACTACTCATAGAAACTCTGTCACCACATTCATGCTCAAGGGGAAGCTCTGTCCTGAAGATGTTGTTAGATGAAAAGGTCAGGGGTTGCCAGAGTCATTAGGACCCTGAGCATCCATACCAATTTTATAGCAATCTGGTGAGTTGTCAACATAATGTATCTTTCTGCAAACACAAAGTGTTTAAGGAGGGCCACAGGACTGACCCTGCCTGAATTATGTAAACACAAGAAATAAAATACATTTGTGGGATTACATTTCATATGGACTGTCTGAGGAGTTGTTTTGCACAGAGAGCAATTTGTATCAGTGTCAAAAAGCAGTCGATTAGGGTGTAAGGGCCGCTGACTTGGTAGATTAATATTCGAGCTGAAGTCTGCAAGCTGTGCTTTTGATGATGAAGCAGGCTATTTGCTTGTGTAATGTTCTTGATTTGCATGAATTTTTTAGTGACTAAAATGAAAACTGTGAGCGCTCAGCTAAAGCAAATGTGTAACATAGAATGTAACTGCAAAGTAAGCAAATTAATACATTTTAACATTGAGTCAAAATGTCTTTCATAATGTTGAAAATACATCCTCACCGCTCACTGGAAATAAAAAATGTGTAGTACAGTACCAAGGGGCAGATGAGCCTCTGGCTACAGCATAGCTTGCGGACACTCTTCTAACAAGTCTGCAATTAATTATAAAACTGACCCGTTCCATCAACATGTCTAGGGAGTTGCTAAGTGATGGGTTTGTGGTCATTAGTAAGTAATTATGGGAAATATTGGATCACATCCTCTATTGATCCTACAGAGATTTTCTTCATTTGACTGAAGACTCAATTATAGCAGAAAGGAATGAGTGCAAACATTGAGATTCTTCTCCGTTCTCTGTTTTATACACATGTAGCAGAACACTTAGCTCAATGTTATGATGAGACTACCAATCTGTTGACATAATTATTCTCATGAAAGCCTAACAAAGGGGAAAACTCCTTCTCAGTAGCAAGCTATAAGAGGTAATTTTATGATCTAGTATTAGTATTACTGTATAGTCCTAATCATAATAGGCAATTATTATAATGAGATCAATATTAGGTTAATTGTAGAGCAGGGCTGCATAGGTTGAAAAATAAGCAAGCAAACACAAGACAAATAGATTTTCATTTTTTGCACATTTATTAGTAACTACTCTACAGAAAAAAGTCAATACGGAAATAGACAAGTAACTTAAACAACAAAAGCAAGTGTGTAGTAGTAATGATAATGAATTTACTTAGACTTACGTAAATAATGGATGTAACAATTTAATATTACAATGAATATTGACCAGAGTTGACCATTTACTCATTACGTGTGTGCCTTTAGAGCATTGGTTGGATGGCAAATCTGGCGACAGCTCAATGGCACACACACTGGGAGTGGACATGGTTTCATTAGCTCAATGAAAAATGGCTCACACTTGTCGCACTCTAAACATTGTCACTCTGGTCACACTCATAGGTCTCATCTCAGGAGGAGATCTTTTATGCCAAGTATCTGGTTGACACCTTCACAGGGCAACTGACCAATAGGGTTGGTTCAGTTATTGACAAAGTGGCCACTAGGCAGTCATATGTTACCCATTATGGCCAGGCAGCCGTAGGATTCCTAGGAGGATCACTTAGTCTTTAGAGAACACTGAGGTAAAGATATGGGCAGAGGTTTAATATGTCATACGTCCACTTGTGATTTTGAGGTTTATTTCTACACATAGTTTACATTCTTATACTGTCTTTACACTGACATACATATTAAATATACCATCGAAAATAATATGCAAATATATTTAGTATACTTTGTGGTAAAGGGCTAATGTGTGTATTTGACAATTGTGGCTAATGTGGCTAATGAGCATGATAATCCTGAAACATGACTCTCTACTTTAAAAAAGCAAAGAAAAGTTGGTACATTATGGATAAGAATTAGACTTTATCATCAAGATTTCCAAGTAGTTTTTCCAAGTAGTATTTTTTTTTCTAAATGTGTGTTGCTGATTTTTGGGCTATATTTTGCAGTGTCCGTGTGGTATTTTCATCAGCAGAGGCACACAGTGTGCTCGCTGATGTGAATGGTTAAAAGCTAAAATCAACATTATATTCAATCATATCAGCTCCTCTGATCCCTGTTAAAAGTGGTGTCCTTAGCAGCATGACTTACTGACACTTTGGGGTAAGGGTAGTCCAGACTGTCCTCTCCTAAGACGAAACAAATAATTTTATCAGAGAGGAACAGAGCTGCAACACTTTAAAATCCAAACACTGGTCTCCACTTTGATATTTTATAATCACCTCATAGTGGAGAAAGACATTTTTCTCAGATTTTCTCACCTTCAAAGCAGAATCATGCTAATTTTATAAAATATTAGGCTAGGCTAGACTAATTCAAATAGCCCATTGTATACAGTGTATGTTGTTGTTTCTGGTTTGCAGGTGCAGAACATGAAATGTGTCCTTTCCAGCAGTATTGAGTTGTATCTTGACAGTTCAATTTGTTCAGCAAATGGCTGCCAATAGACTAAACTGTGGGCAAAGGCCTTTTTTTTTTGCTCGCTCACTAGTGGTCCTTGTCTGGGACGCTGCTGGTTGTGAGATATCTCTTTTTCTAAAGGTCTCACAGCAATATTTGCTAGCTCTATTCTTCATCAGACACATATTTCCAAGCTCCTTTCTCTTCACCTTTGGCAGGGAAATTGGATGGTGAAAACCTCTGATCACATATAAGAGACAGATGGTCTGTCAATAACAAAAAAAAGTAAGCCTTTTCTCTTTCTTTTCATGTATTTTTTTACGTGGATTAACGTGAGAAGCTGCATTAATGTCACAGCTCAAACTACACTTAACTAGTATCATAAAAAAGAAACGTTTTTCCCTGTGCAGAAGACCAAGCCATCCACCTTTTTTTCACAATTTGAAAATTTGTCAACAACTGCTATTCATTGTAAGTTTACGTTAAGTTTAAGTGACTCTAAATATGATTAATACTGACTAAAATGTTCTCGAAAAAACCCGAAAGTGTAAAGATTCAGCGCGAATGCAATACTGTGTCAGGTTGTGGAAACATGTAACAAAAAGGCATATTATATTTGAAACTTAACATTAGCGTGGCACATCAGTAACATCCTTGAATCTAAAATAGGATTAGTCTGCTGTGCTTATTATCAGGCTGTCAGATTTGCTGCAGTGAAATTCAATAACACAGCGAAAAAGATTGGGGTGCTCTCAATTTGATTACCAGAACAAAGACCACAGGACTGCGTTTGTGCACCAAGCATCATCGATGAAAAACAGTCCACCTCCTCTCATCTTGCTAGAGTCTTGCACTGGCAGCTTGGAACATGGACCACCTGCCGATGTTGATGGGGCAGGTCTTTGTAACAATGTGGTCTCTGAATTCCATTGCCTGGTCCTATTTAGTCCAGATCAGCTCTTTAGGAGCAGCATCCAGTCCAAGCTAAACCTGGCTGTCTTTGCTCTCCTCTGAGCCATCACCGCACCTGCAGTGGTGTCTGGCCTGGTTGTTTGGGCTGGATGGATCGTGGTCTGCTGCTCTTTAATCCAAAAACACCGTCTTCATCTTCCTATGACTGTTCTTATGTCAGAGTTAACATACGTTTTGGCAATTAAGCCAGAAAGAAACAGATATATGTACCTTATTGTTCTTTATGGTGAACTGGTGTCCAATGGCAGTCTTCACTTCAGATGTGCATAAGCCCATTTAGTATTTAACTGTTCCATTTAACTTTTAAAGAAACACGGGGAAACAGAATATTAAGCATAAATGTAACAGGTTTAAAATACATTCTTAAATCTTCTATTACTAAACCTACTAAATAACATGCCACCAAAATGCACCCATGTCTAATTCTTTGTAGCTGTCAGCTAGGGTCATGAGTGTCAAGGGGAAGAGATACATTTACAGTTCAGACTGCCAGCTTCAGTAGCAGAACCCTAACCCCCCAACCCCAACTACATTTGGTTTAAGATTGGATAATCATAGTTCTTTTTTTCAGAGCAGGTGACATTTCACATTGTGCATGGAAAAAAGAAATGAAATTTGTGTATGATTAATGTTTTACAGTTGTTGAAATTTCCAAACTGGTTTCAGCTATCCATGCACTCTTGCCAACATTCTGACACTTATGTGAGGATTCTGTTGCAAGCTCTTCTCTCATAACCTGTTGAAAACATTTAGTTTCAGGTTGTCTTTAATCTTCTGGGCCATGTTTCTATTTAACTGTATTTCTTTCTCTCAAATTTAAATTAATCTATGCTCTGTAGCTGCATGTCCTTCATTGCTTTTCTTACCTTTTTGAAGTTGAGTTTTTAGATATTTTTGACCACACACACCGCCTTTATCCACTGACCATTAAGATTTTATAGAAGTGTGGAAATGGAGAAAAAAAAGTCTTCTATGGATCCTTTTTAATCATTCACCAGTGAAGCGTGATGATTCAAGAGTGAAATGTCGATTATGTCAGGGGACTGAGATTGAGTTTTTGTGTCTTTTTGTCTGTCTCTCTTCTGTAGGGTGATGACGTCCTGACAGTTATTAAAATGAAAGCACAGTGGCCAGCCTGGCAACCACTTAATGTGTAAGTAATACATTCTGATGATCATAATACTCACTACACATCTGCTGTTGACTGTGTTGATGTTTTTTTTCGTTGTATTTCACAAACTGCAAACCTACATTACGTTTAAATATTTTTCCATGCACCTAGATGGGGTATGGAAGCTAAAAGAAAAAGGAGTTGTTAAAATGCTGATTCACAGCAGACCTGTAGGTGAGGTCCGGGATTACAATGGTTTCTCCTTTAACAGCTAGCTTTACTATTAAAGTTAAGTAATAAATAAGTACCTCTAGTACTTCTCTCACCCCGGCAGTTAATTTGTAATAGCCTGGGCTTTAATCATTCTACTCTGTAGGGTTTGTAATTGGTCTGTGGCATATAAGCACCTCTGCTATTTTGATTTGACAATTTTGTATGTCGTGTTTTGAATTTAAGGCTGTAGTAAATTACTTATCTGGAGCTAGATGCACTCTTTAAAACATATGGCACAGAAATTGTTCAGCATGCTGCTCAGCAAACACATCAATGTAAAGCATCCATTATGAGTAGTTAATGAACCAAAACAAGCACTGGTAATATGTCAATATCAATATGTAGGTTGAACACAATCATTAACTGAAACAGAAACAGCTGTGTAGGAGGAACAAGACACAAGGTAGTTACACTGCATCAGCAAGGTCTCGCACAGTAGAAATTTTCTTTCCATTTCCTTTCGCAATTGGAACTTGTTCAGCAGTGCTATCAGCTCAGAGCTGCAGAAATCAGTGGGATCCTGGTACACCCATCTACTGTCTGGAGAAGTCTGGTCAGAAGAGGGCTTCATGAAAGACTTGTGGCCAAAAAGCCATAACTCCAACATGGAAAATGCTATGCATGGCAGAAAAAAAAATTGTCCCTGGTACTCTGAAATGATAAGTCAAAATAAACAACACAGAAGGTCTGTGGCTAGTTCCTGTTGAAGAAATATTGTGAGCCAGGTTCAGTTGTGATGAAGACGTTTTGGAGACTTAACATGTGGTTTATTGAGCCCGGCCGAAGAGATACAGTGCCAGCAACACAACATGTCAAATACTAAAACCAAATCTGAAGGACAACATCTTTTGGTCCCTTTTATGTTTCTGTCTTCCCCCTAGTGCCTGTAGGTTTCCCCATTAGGTCATCTTTAGCTGGCCTCAACATAGAACAACAAATCTATCTCATGTTTAGACTCCAATGCTACATCATATTGGAATCCATTACTATCCATGAGTTGTACTCTAATCTGTGAAGCCAGTAAGTTCTTGTGAACATTCTTGTAAGACTCACCCTTGCCAGATTCCCAGAGAAAGATATCTGCTAGCGTGATGCCTGAGCTAATATCTTTACCATATCAGCCTAACTGCTGCCTCCCTAACACAGACAAATAGAAACCGTGAAATAACTAGAGCTGGAAGTTCAGTGAACACTTTTGGTGTCGCCTAATGACTCCAAGGTAGACCTGTCTTAACTTTATTATATCAATTAAGCCCCCTAAGAATATTCTAACAGTTCCCCAAGTTGTTTGAGCCAACATACCAAGCTATGTGTAAGTATACCTAGGAGAATTATGGCTGTTGAAGGCAAAGGGTGGTCACACAACTATTGATTTGATTTAGATTTTTCTTCTGTTCACTCTTGCAGCATTT
Source organism: Lepomis gibbosus (assembly GCA_029875015.1). Classification (NCBI taxonomy): domain Eukaryota; kingdom Metazoa; phylum Chordata; class Actinopteri; order Centrarchiformes; family Centrarchidae; genus Lepomis; species Lepomis gibbosus. Next base: position 14,724 of record JAPMOB010218375.1, on the reverse strand, counting down.
GGTGATTGATAAATATAATCTATTAACATGTCTATTTTTGAAAGCATTCTTGCTTTACAAAATTTTTCCACACCTGCTTAAAACTTTTCCACAGTACTGCATGACTGCAGGTCCTAAGGCTCTAAGGCTTAAGGTGTCAGAACATACAGTAAGAAGTTAGTAACCAAAGTTGCACCCAGTGCTTGCTGATCAGTGAAAATCCAGCTCAAAGGTGCCCTGAAACTGCCAGCTACACCAAGCTTACAGTGTGCACGCTCATTTACTTCTAAATTCATAAGAGCCATTTAATCTCTTATTCATGAGAAAAACAAGAAGCCTGTGGGCTCAGCTAGCTGGGAAGAACTTCAGTGGTAAAGGCCTGTGCAGTGTTGTTTGCTCGACCACAGGGCTTCAGTGAGGGCCATGACTTTAGTTTGCCATTTACTCTCCAAATGGAAGAACACAGTCAGGAATAGAAGCAATGATATCCAGTAGGGCTAATTAGTGTACTCTGTGGTGTAAAGGCAACCACACTTAATTGTTTTACACAGCACATTCAGGAATGTGTCAGATCAGTTATGTTGGTCGGGATCAAGGGAAGAGTGTTTTATATCAATAACCAAATCAAAGTGTCTTTGCCATGGTCTAAGTCTAAGTCTACATGTTACCCAAACAGCCAGAAGAAGCACATAAAAGCTGCATGCATGAAAAATTCATAAATGCATTTTTTATGTCAGCATGTATCGAAGTTGGATGTGTGTGGTTTTTTATTATTGTACATATTACAACAGTATGTGTACAGCAGTGGCTCTCCTGAGACCCAGTACATCATAGGGAAAAAGAAAAAGAGCGGTAGGAAATTGTTTTCCAGAAAATAAGTACATACCAGACAGGTCCTTAAGAAATGACTCCTGTAGATAAATAAACCTCACTAGAATAGAAAATCCTACCAGTAGATTTGTATGTCAGTAATTAACCAATAAAAAAGATAAAACAATAAAATAGAATAAAAAAACATGTGAGGTTCTCAGTACAGTAGTGTATTATAATTTCAAGGAATATTTCAACGCTAATTATGTAGCTGTCCAAAATGAGGCAGTCTTTGTAGTCCGTTAAAACTACAGCCACTTTGACACCACACATTATGTTGACAGAGAAATTGTTCTGTTGCTAAGCAAACCTGTGCCTGCATGTACCAGAGAAGCTCAACTGTCAAAGGCTTGCTCATAACTTGGTAGTCCTTTCACTACTATATCATTTTTCAGCCGAAATATACAGAAATTACTATGGCTGACCCCGAATAGTCAAAGATTCGATAATTTGATGGGTGGAGCCTGATTCAGCTGTCAATCTCACAGTCAAAGCTTCACAGCAAAACGAGGATCATGCCATTTTGGAGATCAGGGGGTGCTCAATGTGTGCGTGAATAAATCCAAAATTGTAACCCTAACCCTGGATCGTCAGTGCGCATGTGTAGGCGTAGCGTGTATGTGTGGAGTGGCGTGGAGGAACACTTGCTGAATAGACTGGGCCCCACCTTCACTGGTGTTGTGCTGAGTTGTCCGCACCTCAGGGGACTTGCGGATAATTTATCTCTGTTGATGAACCACACAAAGATTATTTTATCGTTTTTAAAAAGCCGGCTACTTGAAATAGACCCAAAGGAACCGCGACTGCAAAACTGCATGAATTGTTCATCATGATGAACCATACAAAGAATATTATAATATTGTTTTCAAACAGTACTTCAAATAGACACAACCCCGACACACCACACACGATTCGACAATCAGTCGACTAATAGGCAATCCTTGACAACAGAATATTTCAGAAGAATATTTCACTCGCTACTTAAGGCCAAAAAAAATCAAAACAAGTGAAATTCTCTAACATAAAAGCTGCATGGTAAGAAGAAATATCTTGTCAGACAATAAACAAGTATATTCGCCTTCAATTAAGATAATTAATCTTACTAAGATTTTAGTTTTTGCAGTGTGATTCGACTATGTAAATCCTTAGTCAGCGACAGCTCTAGAAATGACCTTGAGCAGAGATACACATAATATCAAATCAAAATGTAAAAGTTGATGCTGTGCTCTTGAATTTATTAATCAGTAGTATTTTCCATCTAATCTTGGTCTGCCCATGCAAATAACTTAGTCTGTGGTCTTAAGTCAGTGATTTCAAAATTGGTGAGGCAACCACTAAATGTCACAACCCATCACGGCATCATGACCGCATAGTTACTTCTATACTCAGACAAACTCAAAACAGTGCTGTTGATTGTGGCGGGAACAAGGGATGCTAGAATTATACTTCCCTAAAGATGTACACATTAATGTCTCCGAATAGGACCCAGTCAGGGACATTAATGTCAGAGTATTCATTTAGACAAAAAACATGGCATGTTACATTTATCTGACGCTTTTATCCAAAGTGACTTACAATTGCTATACATGTCAGAGGTCGCACGCCTCCACAGCAACTAGGGGTTAAGCATCTTGCTCAGGGATGCGATGGGTCGCAGTGGGGAATTGAACCTGGGTCTCTCAAACCAAAGGCATAGTCTTATCCATTGCGCCATCATCACCTTAGGATAACTGAATTTCTCTGTACCTTAGGAGATGAGGCAGAGACTAAAATTTGATTATTATCTTAGTCAACTAAACATAGGCGAAGTGCAGGTACTGTTTAAAGGGATAGTTTGGGTTTTTTGACGTGGGCCTGTATGAGGTACTTATCCATACTCATTACCTACAGAGACTTGTACCGTCCCGGAAGCTAAGCAGTGTACTGCTGTGGACAGGGTCAGCAGCAAAACGTGTTTTAACTACCTAAAAAATCAGTGCAAGTGTACGCTCTATGTAGAAATTTTTTAAAGCTTTAACTTGCCACCAGACAGCCATTTCATTTAGAGAACTACATTTTCTCTAAAACAATTCTGATAAAAAACTACTTCTGATTCTCTGTGTTGTGCCGTATTCTCCCACTTTCTCTACGAAGTCACACTACACACTACAGCATCTTCCTTCTTTTGTTTCCTCACTGAATTTCTCTTCATTAGTCCACGTGCTCTCTATGCCACTTTTCCCACTTTATATACTGCATTAAAATGGTTGCATCCATCACAGCTACAGCATCTCCATGACACTCAGCTGGCTCCTTGTTGTCTCCCCACTCCCACTCTGTCTTGCCAGCTGTCTTCCTAATAACCAGAGGACTACTTTGGTGTTCCATGGGCTACATTTGATTAGCTGCTAAAAAATAAGCTGGTTGTCAACGGTGTGAAGTAAAGAGCTTTTGAAGACAAGAATATAGCTGTTAATGAGCTGTCTTCTTTATTTCTGTCACTCTCAGAACTACTTTTTGGGGTTGATAGAAGTGGTTTATGTGTGTATAGTCTGGTATAGTAGTGGAGTGAGCCTTGCCCCACTTCTGGGTTAGCTTCTGTTCAATCATGCATGTTTGCTTACTAGAAACATGTGAAACATAATATTGAGGTTTTCCATCGCAGTAATAATTTATTGATGATCAGACTGAGTTTTGACTGCTGTGTGAGCAAATCTGTCTGCAGGAAAATGTCCCAGCTTTCAACAAAAAATTTACATGACTAAACAATTTCGGTAAATGTTTTACTTTTAAATAGATAAATAAACCATCAATCTTTTAATAGATGTCATGGATATTCCACAGTCCGTTAATTTATTGACCGCTAAATGGTTAAACGTCTGCTGCAGTTATAGTTGTAGTGTTAGCTAGTAAGACCAGGATCACAAAGATCAAATAAAATAAAATTTTAGATTGCATAATTTTGGAAACCTTTTCTGGCAATTACTTTTATTGGATGTTACGGAGGTGTCTTGCTCTGTGTCTCCTTTTTTGTCAATTGCGCCTTACCTTTTTGTAGAGGCCAGGTAAGCTGTCTGAGAGACACCTCAGACTTGCAGTACTCACTGAGCAGAGACCCAGGAGAGTCGAGTCAAGTTGTATGTTCTCGGGGGATAAGGGCTATTTCACAGCCTCAGAGGACATCATTAGTAGAGTGTGCAAGGGCAGGACTGAGTTGGCTGAAGTCAAATGGATTTTATGGGCATGGTGACAGGTGAAAGGGAATCACTGGCTAATGGTCTATGTTTCAACAATAATCTCCCCACTCCTAATTAATCTTGTATTGGCTGGGAAAATTCTTGTAATTAGTTTAGCTGTCAATCATTGGTTAAGACAGATGGCTAGAAATGTGTGTGTGTGTGTGTGTGTGTGTATGTGTGTTGTGCTGTAAGAGGGCAAATGTGGTGTGGAGATAAATGTAGTTTTGCGATGTGAGTGTTGAATACATCAACTTAATATATACCAGTCACAATCTTGTGAATCACATACCTTTCCTTTCTCTCTCTCGAAAAGACAGCCACGGTTTCCCACTTGCTCTTTTAGTTTAGCATCCATTTCACAATGTTACTTTTCTTCTTTGCGCTTTCAATTTCATCGATCTTTCTAAAAAAATTGGGACATAGTTTAACAACTGCAGCCACTGACACAAGTGCACTGTCTAAGCCAAATGTCATGTAACTGTTGAATGCTAAACAAAGTTTCAATCTTATCTGGCTCAAGTGCTTGTGAAAAATAAATAAATAATAACTGTGCCAAATTCAGTATCATTTGTGATAGAATATAGGTTTGTATTTAATCATATCTTCTGATGCAGTGTATTTTCACTATCTATACTAAGAAATAAGTTCTACCTTATCTCATTTTCAGGTTCTAACTTCAGTGTGCATTGGGCCTGGTATACTGCCATTAAAATGTCACAACTTGTAAACTTAGTCCTATTATCCTAGTTTTCCTCTTGTGTTTACACTTTGTTGGCAACCTGCTAGTGGCACAATTGGAAATGTATGACTTTAAAAGTTCACAAAGCGCAACCAAATGCATCATTCGGTTTTGTTTTGTTCAGGCTGACGATCTAATTTAAGGTGGAGCAGGTGCAGCCTAGCCTCTGGTCTTCTAAAGGACACACCTTTTGAGGTTCTGACTTGTCAGTTGAAAAGTAGCTTTCCGTCTCTAGCTTACTCACACTTACAAATTGCATTGAATTCCTCAGACCTCATTCTCACTCTCTTCCTCAGGCGGGCTGCCCCCTCAGCTGAATTCTCAGTGGACCGGACGCGTCACCTCATGTCCTACCTGACCATGATGGGGCCCAGTCCAGACTGGAATGTGGGACTGTCTGCTGAGGACTTGTGTACCAAGGAGTGTGGTTGGGCCCAGAAGGTGGTCCAGGATCTGATCCCCTGGGATGCAGGCACTGACAGTGGTGTGACATATGAGGTCAGTAATAACATTTTGATATTAATTAGTACAAAAACTTTATTATCTCATTGTGTCACCTCACTTATTTACTCCCGAACATGCATACTGATGTAAAACAATCGGAGATGTTTTCTCACTCTATGTCTGTTTTATGTTGAATTCAGATCTGTTTAAAATAGATTGTGTGTGTGGGGGGGGTCTCTATTATCATCATGCAACAAAAACAAAAGTGTCCCTCTGAATGTGTGGCTCAACACTGCTCCGCCTTTAACCCGTGAATAACCTTCCTCCTCACTCTCATCACCAGCTGAGTCTTTCCTTCACCTCCGCATTTTGACCTTGTCATTATATCAAACCTCTTCCTCTTCATCTGCCTGTCCGCTCACTTTCGCAATTACTCCCTCTCTCACCTCATCACATACCGCCAGTCTGCAACAGTTCAACTGTCATCACCCATCCAATTCTCCTTTAACAGCCTTGAACGTCTTCCACACCCACCCTCACCCTGAGTTGCTGTCCGCTACATGTTCAGCGTCTTCAGTCGGAACTAATAGATTAAGCTGTGTGTGCGTGTTTGACCAAACTCGACATGACGACATGTGGGAAACCTTTGGCTGATCCCTTGGAGCCCACAGAGGAACCCACTGAACTGTACTCTCTTGCTTGTTTTGGCCGGCCTCAGGAATAATTTCACACGTTCTTTCTCAATTTTCCTCTCTCATACACACACACACACTCTTTTGTACACCACACCAGTCTTTGCTTATAGACACTTTCCAACTCAATCAAACTGTACTATCAGGGCAACTATTATTCAGGAAGCTTAGCGTATTCTGTTTAGGTCTGACTTCTATGACTAGACTGCCTATAGACTGTGAAGGAGACTGAAAGGAACTGTCAAAAAATACTGAAGTCTGTTCAATCTCCATAATCCTTAATAAATGCAAAAATGTGTTACACGAAAACATCTGTAAAACCTTTAGTAAACTGAAAGTACAAAATCATTTACAGCAGTGTACTTTACTATATTTGAGCTTTCAAGCGGTGAGCTGTACTACCCATTTGGCTAAGAATAAGGACATCAGGTCCCACAAGTATCATGTTAATTCTTTTCAGAAAGATCAATGAAAGAAACCCTCTATACAAAAATACATTGTGCAGCAGAGGAACAGAGGCTCTTCTGGTAGTGGGGTGGGACCTTGGCTCTCTGTTACAAAATTGTTAAAGGCACAGGCCTGTGACGGAGTAATGAGATCCATCCTCTGTGCCATTACTTTTACTGTATCTTTTAATTAGTGGCCACTCATTACCCTTCTCCCTATCTCCCTCACTCTCACAAACACAAACACAACTGCGCTTTCCCTGTTGTTTTTTTTCCTGGGTGGCCTCAGTGGGGGGTGAAGGATGAGCTGGTCTTCTGCCTCCAGACAGCCTCTGGCGGTGATGCTTCTATCAACCCCATGCTGGCAGACCTTTACTGTTGACTAATAAGATCATCTCCCACATAAACTACAGCCTTCCTCCACAGCTGCTCTCCGACTTTGTAACTTGTCCTTTGTGTAACTTTGAGTGACTTTGTGCTCTTATTGTACTTGTATTGCACAATATTTGTTAAACAAATCCTGACAGTGTGTTATTTTTGAAATTCCCGAGATCCACAGCTTTGCCTTTCTCTTCTTCTGTTCCTCTGTGTGCTTCTTTTAGTCTCCCAACAAGCCCACTGTTCCTCAGGAAAAGATCCGTCCCCTAACCAGCCTGGATCATCCACAGAGCCCTTTCTATGACCCTGAAGGGGGCGCCATCACTCCTGTGGCCAGGGTGGTGGTGGAACGCATCGCCAGAAAGGTCTCTCTGTTTTCATATCAGATGGCTTTTCTTGCAAATATACTAATAAGTTTTACTTGGTAGCATTTGTAGGATAATGATCACACTGTTTGCAATATATAACCATAATGATATCCTAACAAGACTTGAGTTGTAATGTAGATATAACTGCAGAGAGTGGTACATAGACCCAGTGATGTTTTTCTCTTCATAGTCACTGATACCCTTGCTTTATTATATTTAGGACTCCGCACGTCCTCTTCACATGTACTTACTTAACTCTTAAAACTCTTGATTCTGTGCTGCACTGACAAATCAGCCAAATGAGATAAACATAAAAATAGAAGCTGGCATTCTCTAATATCTGCCATCATGTTGCCATCATGTCTTTAAAAGCTTGAAAAGTAGAGCCAGAGAAGAAGGGAGAGAGACAGGGAGTGGGGACACTTTATTTATCACTGCTCAGCAGGTATGATGATGAGTTCAGTCCTGTCCATCAGTACAGGAATTGATCAGTGTTGGATGTACTTTCTGTTTTTGCATTTCACAAGGTGAAAAACAAAACCTGTCTACAAGTTTGCTCCTTTCCTAATTGAATGAAAAATAAGCTTAGTCAAATAGAATTTATGTTATCAAATGTTAGTTATGTTAGTAGTTGTAGTATTACATTAAACAATTGTGCTTCAAAGTAGATATGGTATAATTTATATAATTAGAAATGTGATATTTCTTCAGTTAAAGTCATCTCATAGCACTTTGTAAGGGTGATATTTTGACCAATCACCACCAGTGTCAAAGTTGTATGAAATCTATGAACCTTTTATAATTAGAATTTGATGGTTGGTGAAACACATTCCCTGGCTGCAATCCAGTTAGTTAGTCCTTCAGTGGCATCTAGAGGCTGCTGTGGGGATTTTGGAGGAATGCTTTAGCTTTATTCTGTGATCCTTTTGCCACACCCCATTTATCATAATTTACTTACACAAACAACACAGACATGCATGCATACCCAGTTACACCTGCAGAATTCATGGGCATTCAGTCTGTTGTCTTCCTGTGTACTTTGTGTATACCACAGTTAAGGGAATTTGTAATTTTAACAAACAGAAGGACTTAATATGTTGCAACATTACTTTGTGTCTGTGTGTCCACAGGGCGAACAGTGTAACATTGTGCCAGACAATGTGGATGACATTGTAGCAGATATTGCCCAGGAGGAGAAGGAGGAAGGTCTGGACCCTGCTCCCATTTCTCTGTCTGTCTCTCTCTTACACTAGATTAAAAACTTCCCTTTATGATCTTGCAGATGATACTCCTGAGACGTGTATCTACTCCAACTGGTCTCCATGGTCCGCCTGCAGCTCAGCTACGTGTGAAAAGGGCAAGCGGATGAGGCAGAGGATGCTCAAGGCCCAGTTGGACCTCAGTGTACCCTGCCCACACACCCAGGATTTTGAGCCTTGCATGGGGCCTGGATGCAGCGATGAGGGTGAGTATCTATCTAAAGACTGAAGCGTTATTGTGTTCACAAGGAAAAAAAAAAAGTCCATTTAAATGATGACGTAAAAGACACCTCAGCATCGACTAAGCACTTTTATGAGCATTATTAATCCCTTACATAATTTGCCATAAAAGTGAAGGCATGTTTACAAAATGTTTTTTACCCAAGGTACCATTCTACAGCAGCAATGAAGTAAGAGCAGGCAATGAAAGCACTTTGTTTATAAAGCAGGTTTTAAAATTTTATAGCAAGACAAGTTAAATTGCAGGAGGCCAATAAATATATTTTGTAAGATGGTGAGAGCAATTCACTCAAGAAATTATGTCTGCTGAACATAGAATGCAAAACCTTCCACCTCTCTCTCTGCTTCTCGTATCACTCCGCTAAGACCCTACCACGAAACCCTCAAGAAGGTACCAGTTACCCTTCAAAGCCTCATCCTGCGTAGGGCTTGTTCGCCATGGCGAGAGTCGCTCTCGCATCGACTCAATGTCTCAAAGACGACCCTCTAATCTCTGCCCAGGGCAGGGTGTCCCAGGCTTCAGAGGCAGCTGAAAAAAAATCTAACAGTGGAATGAGAGGCTAGTACACCACTGTCCTCCCTCAAGTTTTTCCCCACTGTTTGTCATCATGCCATTAATGCACCCAGCTAATCATTTACAATGAGAGTTGAGCAGCAATCAGACAAGCCGAGCAACAGGAGCGATCATGTGAAACTGTCGCTGTCGTGCTCATCTCACACACACGCTGCCCGCTCGCTTCCAGAGTTCAATTGTCTTGACCAACAGCACATCGGGCAGAGAGCGACTGATCTTTCAGTGTGAGTTTCCTGATGCAAAGAGAGGTGCCACTCAATCAGCTGACTGCTGCTCTATCTCTCCATTTTTGTTTTAAAACAGAGACCTTTTGCTATGTTTCCACCTCCCGTCCAGATTAAACTGGCGAATCCGATGATTTCTTTGAAAATGCAGCTGACTTTGTGGGCAAAAACGGAGGACTTTATAAAACGATGGACACTCACATTTGGCCTTGTGATTCCGTCTCTTCAGACACGATGCTACTGACAGTTTTATTTTCAGTATTTTTATTTAAATATTTTGTATGCTGTATGCTGTATGTGAATGATTTACTTTGCGACGACTCCCAGTCTTTTTTCCAATTTACTCTCTTGTTACTTTCAGTAACAGTCCCAGCTCGTTGTTGGTCAGTGCAAAAAAACTGTGGTTCTTTATCTGCATTACTTTCTTTGTTCTCTAAATCTTCTGCAACTGCGGAGTAGACCATCTGCTTCATGTTTACACCAGCACGCACATGCTTAATGTACGTGAATGGTCACTAGATGTGCGTTTTCAGTTTTAATATGGACGGAGATCAACTCTGATATGCAGCTAAAACGCTGCTCTGGACGGAGAAGATCGTATTTGTTATAAAACTTTAAAACACCGTAGTAGTGTGGATGTAGCCTAACATTACCCCACTCATTTCTCTACTCGTCTCGTGTCAACACTGCCGTTTTTTCCGTTCTCACCCGGTATCCTCCTGTTTAAATGTTTCCCTGTAAATATTCCATATTTTTAACATTTATAAAATCAAATAAAAACCTGCTGGCCACCTGCTGGCCAAATTTAACGTGTTTGCTACTCTCTCCTCTGGTAGTAGGCAGTAGGCCTGTGTGAAAGACACAGACTGTGCTTCTTGCACAAGGATTTAATAAATGAAAACAACCCACTGAAGTAATATTAGGCGTAAACTGGTGGTAAACCTTATGAAATTACAATGAATATGGCTATAGGTAATATTAACAACATACTTTTATTTATTTAATTTAATTTTCATATGACAGTTTTGACTCCTATCTGTAGCACACTCTCCCTCTATCTGCGCCTCTCTGTAGCTCCTCCTCAACATGTAATACATGTAATAATTGAGTGCTCCTTTATCTCCTAAATATTTTGGCTATAGCCTTTTTTTGTTGCAGTTTTTGTAGTTGAAGTAAATTTATAAAGATGCTGTTTGTTCTGTTTTTGTGGTTTATTCCCAAGGAAAGCTATATTTGTTACATTTGGCAAAGGCTGCTGTAGTTTAAGTCTCTAAGACAGAGAGGGTGGAATTTGTTGCTGGAATTTCCTGGCAATAAAATAAACAGTTGTCATCTAATTATACTTTATCATCTGTTAATTTTAATACTTAATACATTGTTTTTGTGAATAAGTCAATAAATATACTGTATAATGCTACATGATAAATAGAAGGGTTCAAATATACCCAGTAATCGGTATCGGCTAATACTGCTTTCAGCAGTCGGTGATCAGCCCAAAAAATCCTGATTGAAGCACCTCTAACATATTATATTGTATTTCTTTCAATAGATCCTCATAAATATTGCACACTGAACCTTTAACCACACAATCACTTTCATCAAATCCAGCAAGCTGGAGTACAGATCCAATACAACAACAAAGGTTGTTGTATGTGGATGTCATTGTTCATGGCAAACGTAGTCCATTGAAGCAATAAATTACTCATTGTGCACTACATTGACAGAGAAAGCAGCGTTCTTCTGCTCTCGGAGCCATGCCAGCAGTGTACATGTACCAGGATGCGTTGGGTGTGAGAGTCTGGCACCCACTCCTGTCTGGCAGGCCGCTATAGCACTGAGCAAGATAGCTGCATATGACATATGTTTATTGCCACCATCTACATAAAATGTTGGTGCTTGTGTGATGCACTGAGGAATTTATTGCTTCAATCAACTGCATTTACCATCCATGCTTATTGGACATCCACATATAAATCAGTATAAAATATTTACCTCCTGATATTTTACCTCCATACCAAAACTCTGCTACTGGACAATTTCACCATAAATTTTGTTTTTTATCCTCATTTTTCACAGTAGAGACTGACAATTAGCAACTGACAGAAAGGCAGAGACAGGTAGGGGACAACATGTCTATTATCTGATGCCCATCACAATCTGATGTGTCACAACAGTAGTGCTGGTATATTTAAAGGGTGTATGTTTACATGTTGACAGTGTTCGTCCTGTCAACATCTTGTCAACACTTGGTACTGGCATTTCTTCACAGAGTCTGACATTTGACTTTCTGGCCTCTCTCACAACACAAACACAAAAGCTTATATTCATATATTTAAAGATTTCATATATTTAAAGCAAAAAACACCCATACAATGATAACATTGATTTGAAACATGCTATTTTGCTGTCAGCTGAGCTCTAGTCATTCGACATTATATTTATTTTACTGATTTAATAATAACATCATGCATAAATGTATTTTTGTATGTGGTGTAACAGGATAGTTTGCCTCAACAAACTTAAATATTACTTTATCTGTTTACTGGGCTCAGTACTGGGATGGGTTAAGGCTAGGGTTAGCATGCATACATAAATGAACTACTGACTCCTGGCTGTTGGTTAGATTAGCAGCTGTTTCTTGCATTACTAGTAGCGGTAAATTAACTGATTTCTACTAATAATAATAATTATTTTCTATGTAAAAAACATCACAACACAAGCTTTCTAAAAATAGAAGTAGTTTTTACCTGCATCCTTAGCTGAACAGGAATATTGATTTCTGATTGCACAAACATTCTTGCTGGTGTAGCTGCTGACTTTTTTTTATACTTCTTACAAACAGAAAATTGAAGCAGAGCTTCCAGTGAGATCCATTAGTGTTGAATGTTTTCACTTATTTGAAATAACAGGCATAAATGAGAGAAGATGATCCCCTACATCTAAGACCTTTTCTTTTTCTCTTCTCTCGTCTGTTTCCTGCGTTTGACAAGAAATGATTACACATTTATCTGGACAAGACAAAATCTATTGTTTTTGTGTGGCATGGAACCTGAACATTTTTAATGAGTCTACATTAGCAGCATTCCCGGCGTCTTGTGATTGTGAGTCTGTGTCGTTTTAACAGTGTTCAAAAATATGATGATTACAAGAGCATACATGAGCTGATTGGGTTCACTAACAGTATCAAAACACTCTGCTATGATCCAGATTTACATTGAGTGAAAATAACAATTACAGAGAGATCAGAGACAATTTAAACAGCCTATAATATACACACACCTACATGTCAAAAAGGGGAAAAAGGAAAATGTTGATTAACTTTTAATCAAGCAAAAGTTATTCATAATGAAGGTAGGAGAATAGTACTGATGTTGCATGGTGATTTTTTTAGAAGTCACTTGAAAGTCTGATTCTGTTCTTAGATGTAGAGGTAGACTGTTCCCAAAGGAAGCTTTACTGTAGGTCTCTGATTTACCTCTCACTTTTTGGTACAGTGAGCAGTAGAGAACAGAGAGAAAGATCTGATGTGTGTATCATATAAGCATTGTACTCAGGGGACAAGTCTGTGAATAGTCAAGTAATTTGATCTATCCTAAAACTAACCGGAAGACAGGACAAGAACTTAAGAACAGGGATGATGTGAGCTCTTTTCTTTGGTCTGGTTAAAACTGTCAGCAGCATTTTTTAACAAACTCTGATGGATTTAAAGACATTTTGCAGAGCCAGGGAGAAATGCAGTAGTCAAGCCAGACTCAGCAATACACATAATAGCACCCTATTTACTTTCCTGCACTGTAATTGGCTGAGATAGAATAGCTAATCGTAAGGACAGCTTCTTTCCTTGTATTACCAAAAGCCAGAAGGCCTGTTTCAGTCCAGTTCAGTTAACACTGTTTTTCTACATTTATTTTGTGTGAGAACAATTTATGTCATTGGTGTAATTTGTTTGGGCAGTCCATGCTAATATGGAGCTACAATTAATGTTACGAGAAACTTGCTTCTTTCATTTATAGTCTAGGAATACAGGTACATACAACATCACACAAAGAGGAGCTACACGAAGGTGTTTTACTTTCTTGTTCAACTCACGTTTATTTACCTGGTTTAATCATTTCAGACATGCAGACTAACTGCAGACATGCAGCTCACAGATATATTTCGAATACACCAGAAACTATAGTTTAATGGCTCATTGACATTAGCACTCCTCCACTGAAAAACACGGCATTAGCTTTGTGGCTAATTTAGCAACGGGCAGAGTGAGCTGCTGTAATGTTACGTGATTTTAGAGAATATTTAGAAGTGATTAACTAGAGACAAATGTGACCCGTTCACTAAAACTGCCACACTGTTTCAGAATAAATCTACAGTTACGTCTGTCAGCAGCTTCCAACACCCAGCTACCGTAACATTGGCCTACTGTGAGCTGTTAGGAAGCCAAGGAAGCCAAGAAAGTGCAGTGAAAAACAGGAGGGTTAGCAAGTCATGAATGTTTTCAGGAGAAGAGAAGTGACTGGGTCTGTTTTTATAATAATTGTTTAAGTCATGTGATTAACGTGACAAAAGACTGACTCACCGCTCAAATCGACGGCGTAGCCTCTGTGTAGCCCCCTACCCTAGGCCGTCACCTACAGCGTAGCCTGACGTGCACCTCTTCAAAAATGTAACTACACGTCAAGTCGACGCGGACTGTAAGCTCTGTGATTGGTCTGGGTAGCTTCACTATGCCTCCGAGCCGACAGGAAGTGGTCTGGGCTTTGAAGTAACTTTTACTAGCAGCCAGAAACAGCGTCTGTAAAACGGTGGATCAATATATTTGACCGTCACAACCCAAGCGAAATGACTCATTTCATTATGAGAATGTGATCAATTCGGTCGATACACCAGCCGCACGTATACAATTTTACCCCCATTCAGGTTAGCGGAGCGCTATACCGGAAGTTAGGCTGCTCGGCTGGTAAAAGTCAACACTGTGGCAATGTAGCGCTACTGCCGACTAGCGTTTGGGGGTGTAATCACAGAATGACGGGGACACCGACGCACAAGTATAAATGCATGGCTACGTGCGTACGGTGTAGCTACCTACGCACGTAGACCCTACGCAGGAGTATAAATCAAGCTTGAAGGCCCATTTATACTCCTTTCCGGTCGGCTCAGAGGCATTGTGAGGCTACCCAGCCGACCAATAACAGTGCTTACGCTCCGCATCAACTCCATGGCCCAATCCCAATGACCCCCCTAAGCCCTAAGCCCTGAACCCTCACAGACTTTACTGACGTCACTTGGAAAGTGA
>JAPMOB010218372.1:0-10998 GCA_029875015.1 Lepomis gibbosus | reverse complement strand
GATAACATCCAGTGTTAAGCACTGCCTCTGGCGGTCATCCAGAATTCATAGAACCGTAGTTACATACGTAACTCTCGTTTCACATAGCTTCATAAAGAATGCAAAGAGTTGCTTGCATCTCTCCATAATGTGTAAATCTTCAGGTATCAAATTCAAATTAGCTTTATTGGCATGAATGTATAGCAACAATATCTCTGCTGCTGGATGGAAAGAGCGAGCAAGGGGAAGTTTCCAGAATTCCAGGTGATGTTCTCCCTGATTTGTTACAGTGCATGATTGATAAATGAATCAATATGATTAAGGTAATAATGAAAGAATCATTGACTGCTTTTTGTCTCAGAAGTGTATTCTTGCTAGCAGGAACAAGCATCCTGTCATCCATATAAATTCCGTATTGAAATCCATAATGTGAGGAGGGACAACACAACCCGTTCTCACTTCCAAGTCCTCACAAATAGACGCATGCTGAAGACCAGTTGGTGTAAGTTTGTAACGCAGAGGGGAGCCCCTCATCATTATATTCAACACACCGGGAGAAGCCCTGTAGCGTCAGTTTTGCTAAAGGTAGGTGTAGGACATTTAACAGAAAAGGTCCAAGTAAGCAGGCGGTTGGGGTGGATGATGGTGCAGAAACCAGACTTTCACCCCGGAGACTGGTGTTTGTTTCCAGTGTGAAACAAAAAGTCAATATTGAATGTTTATTTAAATAAGTTACGTAAGTAATGTTACTTAAGTAATATAAGTTAAGTGACGTAACATTAATTATTTTAACTGAAACCACAATGTTTTCTTAAACCTAACCACCAATTTTGTTGCCTAAACATAACCAAATTGCAATGTTTTACAACTTTAAAAAGTTTTATTTTGAAAGTCTAACCAGATGTTGTATATTTATTTTTGCTAACTTGACTGCGGAGCCCTAATAGGTCAGAATGAGATGCTAAAGTGTTATCCAGAGCATTAAAATGGACGTCCAGGTATCTTTTTGTTTTTTCTTATAACTCCCACTTTAATAAGTTCTCAGATAAAAAAACCCAAAACAAAACAAACAAACTGTAGTAACAAAATATGTATTAAGATGTCAGGGGTAGATTTACAGAGGATTTGGGCCGAATGTTTTTGAGTTCTGAGTCAGAATTTTAGGTGGGCGGCTGTGGCACAGGAGGTAGAGAGGGTTGGGCGTTAATCGGAAGGTCAGCAGTTCAATCCCCGGCTCCCCCAGGCTGCGCGTCGAAGTGTCCTTGGGCAAGATACATGAATGCAGAAGTAGTGTAAAAGCGCTGAGTGGTCGAAAAGACTAGAAAGGTGCTATACATGTACGGAGCATTTACATTTTAGTTTAGTCTCAGAATTAATAGTCAGATTTCTGACTTTAACCTCACTACCTAATGTCATTTTTCACATATGGCTGATATCTTGACACTATTGCAAATATAACCAACGTGGTTAGTTGGTCTAAGACAAACCTGATTTACTCGAAGGGGTCAACAAAGGAAATATCAGTGAAGGTAAAGAGCACAGCTGAACCGGTTCATAAATCACAACTGAAGATTTCTGCATCTGAATGAAGTGACAAACCTCAACTTTATCTTCTCTGTCTTCACAGATGGGAACTCTCTTCCTCTTCTGCCCTCTGGTTCTCTGTAGACACAAGCATTCAACTTTTAAGCAGCGGTCAAAAACACAAAGCGCTACAAAATAACATGAAATAATCAATAATAATATAATCATTTTCATTCAACTTCTTTCTGAATAGGTCAGCACCTTCTTGAGGTCAGAGCGAGGGCCTGATTTCCTGCCTTGATGGGTTCAGTTTCATTCACTCACTAAAAGTATCTCATCTGTTTATGTACTAAAGTGTATTGTGTGTTTGGAACCCAGATGTCTTATTTATTACAGCCATGTGTAACGTCAACTACTGTTGACTATGCTTGCTGTAGCCTGGTTTATTTGCTCCAAACCAGCTGATGGAAACATATTTACTTTTTTCCCCCCCTTTTTGCAACATTTCAAATTTCCACTTAAAATTCACAAGGCAATTAGACTGAAACATGTGCAGTTCCTTAACTGTTACAGTAAGAATTATGCCCACTGAGCCACTGTTGAATGTTTACATTTTTCAAAATAAAATGTTATTTTCTACATTTTTATGTTTTCCCTGTTGTACCGACGTTCATGGCAAACAGGGAATTTCATGTACCGTTCCACCAACAAATGTACACTGCACCAACAAAGGCAGTGAAGAGGAAGACCAAGGAGCAAGGAAAGATGGATATAAAATAGGGAGGACATAAAATATGAACAGTTACCTCACAGATCCACGTGGGAAAAACTGAATGTACACATGGCTTTAAAGGCACCTTACCAATCAGCTCCTTACTAGCAGTGATGGGATCCTACATGAACACACACTTTTCTAGCTGACTTTAAACAGATTTGGTTACATCACATGAGAGACTTCTGCAGTTTTGCCTTTTCTCCCAGATGCAAAGTGGGACTGGGCTCTGTTGGAAAAAGGTGATGTCATCAACTTTTCTGCACCAATCAGAATTGAAATCAAAATATGGTGGGAGTTTTTATTTTGCTGAGTTGTGGATTGTTAAACTGTTAATAATAAGGATGTTTCCCCCCAAAATTTCAAAATTGCAAACTTTATTTGGTCTTTCTTGCTTTGGTTTTGGTTGAAGAACCCCTGAGCACCACTGGCTAACCACTGCCACAGCTCGTCAAGCTTTGGCAGTAAATATGACTGCTGAACGTGCCAGAACACCATTCCGGTTCTTTCTATGGAAGCTAAACAATGCTGGATGGACGTCTAGCAACACTACTGTCTACACCACAGGACTGAAGTGTGCCTTCTCCTCGAAGGAGATTGCACAGAGCAAGAAGGGAAATAAAAATCAAACATCTCTTTCTTGTTGTTTGCAAGTGAGCGGCGGAGCTGCTGGGGAGAGTTTAAAAGGGGAAGAAAAATCGACAACATATTTGAACAGATTGTGAAAACAATTCCATCTGTCGCCTTTGGCTCGCTACCACTCGCCAGATGGAGCACTTATCATTAAGAATGCTAACTGCAAGCATGCTGCCAATTGGCTCCTACAGACCTCCACTATTTCTCATGTGGCTGTATCACCAAACAAAAGGCGTGACATTTTTTTTTTTTAGTTATTTCTGCATTAAAGCGGTGTCTGTTTAAGTGATCTATAAGACCGGGGTGAGCAGAGTGCAGTTCAGTAGCTGGTTCAGCTAAAAACGCTCAGCCACACAGCACAGCTAATCTCAGGCTCTGCTCAGGTGAGGAAATTAAAGCTGCAGGCAGTTTATAAGTCCCAGGCAAAATCAATCTTTTAATTAAGTACATCAGTGCATCTTTAACAAGCATGAATCATTTCACACAGGAGTAGAAGAATTAACAGAGCATAGGAAGTAGTAGTAACTAGATATATTAACGTAATTGTCATAATTTCCAACTGATTAATGGCATATGTTCGTATGGGAGGTTTTAATGTTAACACAGTGGTGGTGGCAGGCAGCAGTAAATCATGTCCCATTAGCAGGAGCATTTCAGTGCCACCTTCAGTTAGCCTCTCCAACCCTAAATTTGAAAATGGCTATATCGTACTTTTTTTTGCACACAACTATACTTTACAACTATAGTGGAAGTAAATGGTCTAAGTTCCAAAGTTAAAGATTTATGATTTATGAGGTAGATGTTTATTAACTATGGACATGCAGTCCATGACCAGAGGTATGGATATAAGTTAGCATAAACAGCTCTAATCTAGCAGTGTGTGACTTCTGAGTGGCTATGTAAAAAGCATCCTTTGGCTTCAAAGAATAATAAAAAAAGTGGTTTGAATGTTAATCATTTGTAAATGGAATAAATAAATTATGATAAATCAAATCATCCTCTATGCTGCAATTAGCCATTCCTAAATTAGCTTTCAGTTTTGCACCCAAAGTCAGAAACGGTTTTCCTGTTTAAACTTATTTCATTTCCAGTATGATCTACTCATGCTTTAAGTCACTATTTCACACCTTCACTTCACTCATGGGGAGCATCAGGGAAGGGAAATAATGAAGCTCAGTCTGGATAGAAGAGTATCTGAGATGGTCTTTCTTTAGCAGGGCTGTTTAAAAGCAGACAGTGCGCTATGGCGCATTAATTTTACAGCTGCGACATTATGTACGTGCTAAATAAAATTCAGCTCACAGGTTGACTTTAAAGGTTTTCCTCCAGTAGGCACTATCCACTACAGGCCATGAACAACAGCCACAGGCCTCTCAGCTTCATCAAGGTGGCACTCGGCCATGTTAGCGCTTTTGGCCAAATATAAATGTGTGTATGTGCACACACGCTCTTCTTCCTGTCATATATGAACTCCCAAACACGCACACAGGCCAGCAGGAGTTTGATTAGCCAGTCCTGATAAATTAAAACATGGCTTTAGAGAAGTGCCAGCGCTTGGGTGCCCTGGTAAAAGCATTAAAAATGCAAAGCAGGGCCCTTTTAGCGTCTGCCATTGCGCGCCTTGCATTTGAAGATAAATGCTGCACTGAAGTGCCTCGCCCGAGTGGCTGCGGCTGCGAGAAAAATCAGAAAGCTGCTTAATCCCTGAGAGCTCCAGCAGGGTCCTCGACACATGTCTGCGCCCAGGGTTTCCAAACCTGAACAGAAAAACACATTAACCCAACTGCCACTGTGCTCCGACACTCCGCTGTTTCCCCTCTAAGACAGATAGAGTGCAGAGAGCAGAGAAGTGGCTGAGACACTCCTTTTCTTTGTTCATTCCTCTATTTGTAACAGAGACTGTAGTCAGGAGCAGCTTCACTGGAATTGACTCTGCTGTGAGCATTCACGGTCACAAGAGGAAAAGTTCTCTCAAGCCCCAGGTGAGTGGCACCCGGTCACATATTGACAATAGAAAAACAAAGGGGAGTGAAAGACACCCCCCCTCACCTGCACCCCCACCACCAAGCTGTCAGATATCAATCTGGAGTGTTTCTTGAGGGAGTGGGGAGGCTGCTCTGTATCGCAGGATCGGAGCATGGTCGGTACAGATAAGTAGGATCCAGTGAGGGATGGAGAGACGGTTCTGTTCCCTCTCACAGCTGACACAAAATGTTACACTACAAGCCGACACAGTCAATATACTGTCGCTCTTTTATAAAGAAAAAAGTCACAGGGGAACAGGCAGAAGATGTATGGGGAACGTTGAAACAACATTGACACGGTTCTGCCCCAAACTGTGTGACTTTCGTAACTGCAATAATATCTTGAAGACTCAGATCAGGGTCTGTGGATTTTGTCCCAGATCCCAGACCTCTTCATGGTCAGTATAAACAGGAGGAATGATTACAACGAGAAAAACCTGTTTCAAAATACACTTGAGCACTGGCCATTGTTTTAAGAGACTTAAAAAAAAACCTCCTTTAACTTCTTAATAAGTTTGGACTGCATTCGTTTTTTCGAGTTTAAGCGATTTCTCCTTCCTCATATTTCGGAGCCAATTTTTTTAGCTTTTTTTTTTTTGACTGTCTTTGATTGTCCTACAGGGACAATGCAAACAAAATCTAAAGTCTCTATCCTCACTAATTTGTGAGGGTTTCTGTAGTGTGTGAAAACACAGACCGACTATTTTAAGACCTATTTGTTTCAGTTATTTCCCACCAGGCTCTCGCCTCTAATCAAATGAAGTGATACAACAAAAGGTCAACAATTCTTTTGTTCAAGTTGAAATATTTTTTTCCCATCAAGAGCAGAAGCCACATCTGTTTTGCTGTCACACTGCCTTCTGTAGCAAAAGCACTACGGGCTACATTTGTTTTATTTTGGTGCTCATGGGAACAAACTATCACCTTGTGCAACTTTCAGACAGCTTTAAGGAGAGCATGAGACTAATGAGATGTCAAGTTCATTATTTGTAATCAATACAAATCAATCAATTAGCCAACACTGACATCAGTTACTCTCTAGTGAAGGTCGAGTTGAGAATCCAAACTTTTCATTATTTTTAGCTGTAACAAGAGCAGTTTCTGTTCTCAGATATTTCCAGTGTGTCCATACACACCGTGCCTCTCACTTGATGTTTCTTGGGCTCTGGCGACATCTCCTGTGGGATGAATTTGATTGGCCCCTTGATTTGTCTCCTGGACCTCTTGGTTCCGTCAGGTAGTGTCTCCATGGCGATATCAGCTTCATCGCTGCTGGCCTGGTCACACTCGGAGCATTGCCTGAGGAGAAGGAATAGAGCGCCTCTTAGTAACCTTTTACCCTAAACCAAATCTTTAGTCTTTGCAACAACAAAGCGTTTTGTCACATTTTCTCCAGGTCAAAAGATTTTCGCTAATTCTTATGTTGTTAAATGTCAGCCAACAATTAACACTGTTCTATAATATTGTTTGTTCTTATAAGGGTATGAAGTAATCTGTGACGCTAATGGTGATGAGCAGCGAAAACCTTCTTCTTTTCCCTCTATATCCTAACTTTGGACAGAGGCAGGCTAGCTGTTTCCCACTGTTTCCAGTCTTTATGCTAAGCTAAACTAGCCACAATGTGACTCCAGCTATGTACTTAACAAACAAGCATGAGATTGATATTAAACTTTTCTTCTCATTTTCAAGAAGAAAGCCAAGTCCAAACAACTATTCTTACAGCTCATTAATGTCTTTATTTAACATCTGCTCATCTCACTCTGACTCAGTACTCATCAATGATTATGCATCATACACAGATGTTTAATCTACAGTAGGTGCACATTGTGAAAGTACTTTTATCTAATGCAATACAACACAACAAAAGCTGCCCTGTAATAACTACACTCTTTATGAAGTTTATAATGTTGAGTATTTAATGATAACAGAGAGACTGTCATCATGATTTATCGTGCAAGCATTATTGGTTCACCACGTTGGTCCAGACTGAAAAACCCTGACAAATATTGACAAGATTTCTGTGACATTTCGTGCAGACAATGCTGGTCCCAAGAGGATGGAACCTAATGACTTTGGTGATCCTCTGACCTCTCCTCTAGCGCCATCATGAGGTTTAGATGTGTGATTCTGAGTGAAATAGCTCAACCACAATGGGGTGACCTTTCATCCAAGTTTAGAGACATTCCCATCAACCTCAGCTGTACTTTGTGTTAGGATGCTAACATGCTAAGAACATGGAAACATTAAACCTTCTAAACATCACCATGTTAACATTGTCATTATGTGCATGCTAGTGTTAGCATTTAGTACTGCCTAACAGCATGGCTGTGGACCCTGGTTGAGAGAGCATTTGAATTTTGTAGCTGTAGTAATTGTTTGTGACTGCATCATATCAAAAAGTGTTCCTGGAAATATAATGGTTTGGCAACACGCCTCACCACATCCAAAACTCCAATGGCTTTGTAAACAAAGTTCAAGAACTGAAACTATGAAAGCATGATGAAACCATGGTGTCCCATATGTGACTTTGTTTAGACGTATCCTCATCATGGAGGCAGTAGAAACTGGGACAAAACTGCTAAAAGACAACACCCTGAACAACAGAACTAGTTTCAGACAAGACCAGGGGTCTCATTTATAAAAGTGTACGTAGAAACCTCACTAAAAGTGTACGTGCGAGCAAAACACAAAAATGGCGTACGCCAAAAAATAGTCAGCCTTATAAAACTGTGCATACGCACACTTGTAAGCAAGTTCCCTTTATAAAATCACAATCAACTGAAATGTGGCACATGTGAGGGAGCTCCATGTGTGACCTTTGAAATGCCCATAGTAGCCTATAAATGGTCAGTGAAAGTCCCCTCATTAATATTAATACGTATTGACTGCAGGAAGAAAAGGAGGTAAAAAGCAAGATTTAACTCAGTGTGACACTGACGTTCCTTTTGGGGGGGGGGGGCACACAAACGCAAGACGGGATGACCCAGGTACTAATTTGGATTCCCCCGTTTAAAATTTAACCAAGTGTATTCCAGTTTCCAGTTTAAACAGTTATTTAGGCTACACAAACAGTCCACTCACTGAACGAGGCTGACAATGAGTTAAAATTAATATAACTTGTTGTAAATGACAATAAAATAGTGTTATATTTTCCATAACGTGTTTTTACAAGCAGTGCACAGCGTTTGGCTCGATAAGCAAAGAACATCTGATAACAATATGGCATCAATTTAAATATAATTTGACCTCCTGTTCACTGTATTTATGCTGCAAATGATTTTAACTTACATTTTCTTTTGCACACTTCAGGAAAATCAATCTGGTGTTTGTTTATTCTGAACCTATAATACTCAGAGGTAATATTTTAATTTATTTTACACAATAGTAGGCCTATTCATTTCCAACCAATTCATCCTTCTGTCATGTGAGTCGCTGTTTCTCATTTCTCCTCTTTATGTGCGTACGCATGGTTCAGAGTTTACTTAGAGGCCGCAAATTCTCCCTTCAAGTTTGTTTTCAATCCATCACAACCACTGCTTGCTGGAAAGTGGCATACGCACGTTTCCAGCCCTGTTTTGTATGTACACGTGTTTATAAATGAGACCCCAGATCTGTAAACTACTGGACCTCTGCCTAAACCCGCCTACTTCAAGTAACTACAACGAAGGATTCTACAACCAGGGGCATGACTGTGCCATGGGCTCACCAGTACCCTCTATTGTGGCCAACATCTACATGGAAGAAGTGGAGCGCAAAGCCCAGAAGTCCTTCAGAGGAACAGCACTGAGCCACTGGTACAGGTATGTGGACGACACATGGGTCAAAATTAAACCCCAGGAAGTGAAAACCTTCACAGAACACATCTTCTCTGGGGACAGTAACATCAGGTTCACATGAGAAGAAGGTGCCTTCCTGCACATTGGAGTATAGAGGAAACCCACACACAGACCAATACCTACTTTTCCATTCCCACCACCAAAGCTAGGGGGCATCAGAATCCTGCACCACTGTGCTAAGTACTAACCAGCCAGTGCCACAATCCAAGTGGAGAAACAGAACCACCTAAAGGGGGCACTTCCAGCCTGTGGATACCCTAAACAGACCTTTGTGAAAACAGCTACAAGATCCAGGAAGAACACCAACACTAAGGGGGACGAGGAAAAGAAAAGGAAATGCCGTACGTGTCTGGGATATCAGAGAAGCTCAGGAGGATTTTCAACAAACACCACATCCGAGTGTTTTTTAAACCCAAGAACACTACAGATACTGGTCCACCCCAAAGACCGCACACCCAAACACAAGAAAAGCAAACCCAAACTGTGTCAGTCAAACTACCAGCGGAGCATAAACATAATGCACAGCAGCAGAGTACAGGGCAGGTAGACTTAAAAAATATGACTTTTTATTAAATGATGACATTAGTCTCGTAATATTATGACTTTTTCTGGAGTGCCATTGTGAGTGAGATTCTGAATGTGCAGACAGCTTTGAACGTGCAGAAAACCTGCTGAAACACAGGAGCTATTAAAGTCCAGGAATTTCTAACTGAATTTAAATGAATTTATTTATGACTGAGTTGAAAAGGAGACACACACATTTAAAGAGTTTACTTCCCCAAACAAAAGATACAAAAGAGGAGGAAAGACTAAATCATGTCTGCATGTGTGCTGACTCAGCAGGGATTTTATAAATTAGAAACGTTGATCTACAGAAGAAACAAAGCAATAGCTGAAGGACGCCTGGAAGCCATGAATTCTTTTACTTTTCTTATTCATCAGCTGCGGCCTGAATTTTGTGTTTGCCTTTGTATGGATAAAGAAATTTCCACTATAAATTGGTGCAGAAATTTTCACCAGAATGCAGGAAACAGGCACATGCACACATAGACATCAAAAGGGGCTTCAGCACCTGCCCTTTTTCTCCTTCAAGAGAAAGTGCCCTTTTTTCTGGGATGCTTTTTTAAAAAATACATTAATATACAGTATATTTATTCCTGTTTGCAACAGATTCCCTGTCAAACAAATATATTATTGGAAAAAAATCTAAATAGGCTATCAGGTCATAAGATGAGACTTTGGAGTTCCGATGCGCGCTCTCTCTCTCTCTTTCTCCCCCTCGCCGCATCTCACTGCTCAACCAGAGCGCAGCACACAGACAGACAGCAGCCCCTCCAGCTTCTCTCCCCGCAGTGTTTTTCTTGGAGGTGAGTGGTGATGAACAAAAGCCTAATCTACCAGTGCCTCGAGTTTACCACTAATTAAACAAAAGACAATACAGGCCTCTGTCTTGCTAAGGCATGACTCATGAGCTGAGCTAATGTAATAAGTTAGCTCAAGTTTAGCTAAGGCAATATCTCATGGCCATACATCCTAATGTACTGATGGAGACTGTTGAATATTATTTTGATGATTCATTTCATTTTGACGCCATCCTGATGCATTTTGATCCTTTTGATGATTTGATGTATACTCATGTACTCACATATTATGACTTATGTACTAACATATAATGGGTTGTTATGTATGCATACACTTATTAGTCACTGAAACTCAATCACAGATCAATCAGTCACCTTATAATCAGTTAGGGATGCTGTATCAATCAAACATGCATCCACTGTAACCACATATTGTTATCAGATGTGGGTCATCCAGTATGTACTGGTGTGAGCTGTGTGTTGTGACCGAAGGTAAACTCGCGAGTGAACTTAGAGTGAACTTGGGAGGCAGAATGATATAAAAAAAAGGAAAACATCTTGGGTAGATTAGGTAACATGTATCTTGACTAATAGCAGTAGAAACATCTCAGCCTATCATAGACAGGAGACAGAGGTACCAGGTACGGCACGGGGCTTCCCTGCTGCCAAGGTATGGCAGGAGGACTGTTAGGTACTTTCTGAAAGCAGCCCGTGCTGAGGTTACTAGAGGACACAGCAGTTTAAGATGTGACGCAGTGCACTCCATGAATGATCTAATTCTGTTTGGATATGTGAAAGCATGTAATACACTTATTGATTATGTTGATTGTTTTTAAAAAATACAATGATAAAAGTTTAAGTTTTAA